>BSBM01001474.1:3400000-3610000 GCA_027924585.1 Larix kaempferi | reverse complement strand
TATTTTTTTGTGCAAGTTTAATGAAAAAATTCAATACACTATCATATCATAAAATATGCATAAAACCAATTTCAATAAAATTTACCAATATTTTGCAAACTCAAATACTAACACTAATTTTAAACAAATTTATTTACTAACATAAAGCAAACCCAATTAATAAACTATTGAAAATTGGCTATTTTATTTTTAATCATACCTACTAATGACGAGAAAATTAAAATATCATAAAATTCTATACGTAAACAATATTACAAATTAAATTGTCATTTTTAAATTAAAAATAAAAGGATATACAAATTTCACAATACTATAGAACTATGACACATCAACAAAATTAAGCAGATCATAAGTTTAAAATACAAAGAAAAGATAATTTTTAATTTTTTTATTATTAATTATCTTTATTGGTAAATCATATTTTCTGAAAATTTTATAACTATCTTTTTTATAATAAATATTAAAAATAAAAATAAAATAAAAAATTAGGAAAAATAGTCACTTGTTTAAGGGGTTTAGAATTAATTTATGCCTATTTAAATTTTAAAAAAATTATTTTACCACTAGCACACTGGGATTGGTGCCCTGTAGCACCATGATAACGACCAATCTGTTCCCGCGAAGAATATTTGACTTTTGATTTCATGGGGCGACTGATTTGTCGTCAATTTCCGTTCTTGGTTCACGATTACCTCGGCCGAGTCAATTTCACATCTAGAGGGTCGCCTTGAAGCCGGTCGGTCCGGTTGGAAGGCAGCCAGCTCCTTCCGTTGTGTATGCCTCCTTCGAAACCGAGGGTGTTGCATTTTGCCGGCCATGGCGATGGCTCATCTTCATTGCCCCAGGAGTTTGAAGGACGGATTCGTGGAAGAGGATTGGTATTGACCGACTGGGCGCCACAGAAAGAGATTTTATTCCATGCTTTATCCCATCTGCACAGAAAGAGGATTGGTATTGACCGACTGGGCGATGCATTGTGGTTGGAACTCTCTGATGGAGGGAATGAGGGTGGGATTGCCTCTGATTGCTCTGCCGAATGCCAGATTGATTGTTGAATGAATTGAAGGTGGGTCTGGAGGTCGCTAATGAGGGGTTGAATGCCAGATTGATTGTCAATGAAGGTCGCTGGACATTTGCAGAGATGTGAGAGCCATCATGGCACCAGAAGAAGGAGAAGAGGGGCATATCATGCCCTACTCTGTGTCGGATTTTTATGTCTCGCAAAACCTCCCAGAATCTATGTTCGTCTTCCTCTGCTAAAGTTGTTGGCCAATTGGATGGTGGCAGCTAGCACTTCCATGTTGTCTATTGTTTCTGGTTCCACCTCTGTGTGCAGTGCTCCCAGTAGTATCTTATGTGGGTTTTTTTCTGGCTTAAGAGGTGCTCAGGTAGCTGTAGCGTGGTATCTTGGATTATAGTTAGTTCCTGTTGTTGTCTTCCCAGAATAGGGCTGAGGCTCCATTTCTGACTTTGCTAGACTATGTCTCTGTTCCTCCACGCGTTGGTCCATATCCAGTCCATAGCATCCAGTAAGCCACTATTTAGAAATTTTGATTTATTGTAAACAGATTGTCCTTATCGGTGCATAGAGTGTACATCTAATTGTGATCATAACAAATTTGGTTTTGGATGGCATAGGTCTAGTGTGGATCTAGTTCATTACAATGAATTTACAAATACTATTGAATCTGCCAGCTAGCACTTCAGACAGCACTCTGTGATAGGCATTGGCTTGTGTTCAAAGAATTAAGATCGAGAAATTGAGCAATGGAAGGAGAAATGGTTCCTCCAAACAGTGTGGTGATAATTGGATCTTCCCAAAAATCCATACTCCAACAATCTACAGCCAACAATTAAGAGATCTGACACACAATGAAAATGAAGTGCTTTCAACCAGATGTAGAAAATCAGAAATCCTTTGCCTCAAGATCTATGCTGCCATGCAATTTGCTGAGTTCGTCCCAGGGGACTGTGTCTCTCTAATCTCTATTAAGCTCATAATTTACACCAGTGAATGGGCCTTAATTTGTAATTTTTGCCTCAGCGTGCCAACCTAAAAGCTTGGCGAGGGAAATTACTCCGTTAATCGTTGAAAAAAAGGAGAGGGAAATTACTCCGGAGATGGAAATTACTCCGTTAAGCGTGCCAGCATAAAAGCTTGGAATTTTGATAAGCTACTAAGGAGAGGGAAATTACTCCGTTAATCGTTGAAAAAAAGGGATTTGATGCCAGGTGACAATTTCGTTTTGGGGAGTTTAGCATTGAGAGAAGAAAAGAAATAGAAGGATTTCATTCATTCTTTAAAGCTTGTAATCGACCAGACAGAGTAGCATTGGGGATGTGAACCGGTGACCACATCGAAACCAAAGAGGACCATTATTATAAACTTTGTGTAAGAGAGACTATTGAGATCATCAAAACACCCTAATAATCTTATCAGACTATTGAGATTGTCAAAAAAACATATAGATAGATTCAATGACAATTTCGAAATCCAGTTTAATTTGTATTAACGTCGCTTCTAAACCGATCCGTAAAAGCAATGGAAGGTAGGACGAGTCTGTGGGTGGGAAGCACGCACTCTGCCCGGAGAAGGGTGGGTGGGAAGCACACCATCTTCATTTTCAAGTTTCTCCATAGTAATCATAACATGTTTTGGACAAGTTTTACTCGCTGCTCAAAACCGGACAAAATAAATTCTTAAGTAGATGCCCATTGTAAGTATTACTGATGTCTTAATAAATTCTTGACATATGAATTTTGTCTACAAAATATCAATCTTCAAAGAATTCGTGTCTGAAATTTACAATACGCAAATTCGTGCCTAAGACTTGCACTTAACACATGCCTGAGAATCAACGGTTGTCTTAGCGCATCTTAAGCATAGGGTTTTATAAACAATATCACTTCAGGGTCTTCAGCCTAGGGTTTTTAAAAAATATTACATGCACCTGTGGCGGACAGAGTTTTATAGTATAATAAATAATCGCTGTAACTCAGCTCAGTGAGGGGGCTATTATTTGGGAATGAAATCGCAGTAGAGACTAGGCTTCAGCGTTGCTAGAGATTAGGATTGGGCCTTGCAAGATATTAGGGTTAGACCTGTAAGCTGTTGTTAATCTATCATTCTGCAAGAGATTAAGGCTAGATCTGTGAACTGCTTTTCATCTATCATTCTGAGCTGCTTAGACTACACCCATTGCAGAACAAATTAAAATAATAAAAACGTTGAGTGAAAGATTTTGATTCATTAAAAAAAAATGCAATCCATTCAAAATGAAAAATGGGAGGCAGCGGATATTCCTGGTCAACTTCCTTCATATCGGGCTCAATAGAATTAAATTTCCATGAATAACACATGCTACAAGGAATTTACAACGAAAATAATTCATCAAATCTAACTTGATCTACGAATGCATTCCTAATACATTTCTAAGATCTATCAGGTCTAATTTCTTTCCTTTCTTTGATATACTGATTTCTTTCCTTTCTTTCTTTCATTAATAATATAGGCGAAGTCAGAAAGAAACCATAAACCATACCTGATGATCTCCAACTCGTCGTGGACACGGCTATGAAGCCAAGCTAGTTGGCATGAGTGCTCCATAGATTGAACTTTTTTGTGCCCAAAAATCTCAGCAGCATCTATTCTCTGAGTGAAATAAATTGTTCAGATATCTATCCTCTCTCACGGATGAAAACATGGCTACACCCATATCCGTGAACTCCAACTCTCCCTCTGCACTAAGACGACCATCGATAACGAACATTGGTACATAATATCCTTGTCAGACAACGCTTGCAATCAGAGGTATTGCTGATCATTCGGTAAAACACAGAGAGGGCAAGGCGGACATTGGAGAGTTGATTGATCGATCGATCGGTATAATCACGGGTGGTTGGAGCGATGTGTCTACAACAGATCTGAAATCCAAGCCAATCCAATTAACAGGCGTTTCCGAGATATTGTTTTCAAAAAATATGAAGAACCCTAGCGATGAGTCTACAATAGATCTGAAAGCCAAGCCATGAGTCTACAATAGCACGTGTTTTCAAAAAATATTAAGGACCCTAACGGTTGAATTCCATTAAAAGACTTTTTGCTTTTTGGATCAAGATTGATAAGGCTTTCTGCATGCATGTGGCTGCCGTTATCAAAAGCTAAGATTCCACACGCCTCTATCAGTTCAAACGGATGGTTGCATCTCGGAAAAGTCCAACCGGAAAAGATCCGCTTTCGGCGAGCAATATCCGGCGAGTCATTTAGAACCGGAATATGGATAGCTTGATAGAGTTACTGAATATGGATAGCTTGATAGGATTAGCTTGATAGAGTTACTAAAATCATTCTGAAAACGATGGATAACCAATCTAACGACAATCATTCTGAGAACGATGGATAACCAATCTAACGACAATCTTTTGACAGGAGGAGTTCATGAATCACACCCATTGTAAGGAGAATCGTTGGACCCCATCTACGTGAACCTTTGAACCTCCTCAAGGCGTCTCTGCAAATTCCAACTCAGATTTGAAATGCATGTGAAAGAAGCCTTGATTTCGCAGTTCATGGTGTTTTCAGAAAAATTATGAATACGTTGTAGCAGCTTGTGTAATTTTTACAAAAATTTAAAACTTCGGAGTAAATTTGAAGCTTAAGGCCCTTACATAGTTACAAGGAAAAAATGTGAAGGTATATATTGCACATGTTCTTTCAAATTCAAATTTATATATTATAATGAATTTATTAAATATTAATAAATTTCACTTTTAAAAATGTATATAAATATACTCATAGATATAGAATGTATGCAGAATGTCAACATGTTTAATATGTAGTAATCATAACTTCTGATAGCTTGCATTTTTACTACATTATTTATAAAATAAGTTTTCAATTTATTAAAAAAACATGACAAAGAGCTCAAGCTTCTCTATGCCTATACTGATTTGGAAGCAAGGTTTCAAAATCCTATGTCGAAAGTTTTTTATAAATATATACACATACATTTCATTGGAAACTTATATGTAACAATGATTTAATCCTCTATGTATAATATTTTTAACTTTTTAATTATTATTTTTATATAATTTTTAATTAAGAAAATTTTTAATTATTTTTTTCATATATTTTTAGTTTAAAAAATTTTAATTATTATTTTATATAATTTTTAGTTAGAAAAATTTAACTTTGTGTAAAAATATAAGGTATATAAAATTAAATTAATCTACGATTATTTAAATTTGGACAAAAGCTTACGTAGACTTAAGCTTGCTTTTGGTCTTTAATTGATGTATTTAAAAAGCAACTTGTTTTATATAATTATGTATTGGCTTTATGCCTACATGCTTTCATGCCCTTTTATGTAATTGGTAGCTTTTGGGTAAAAGCTTATGGTATGTAATTATGGTTAAAATCTTAGTTCGATACGCTTTGTTTTATGTATATTGCATTGTTTCTATTATTTGCAAGAATTCTGCGTATTAATTATATTAATTATAATATAATATAATACTTAAAGCTTGGTACACATTGGAAAGGTATAGGTATAAGTAATAATGATAAACCTTGTGTATAATATTTTTATATAATTTTTTGTGAATTAAATTTAATTTTGGGATATAAAGTCTAAGCAAAATGTTTAAATATCAATTATAAAACTTGTTTATATATATTAGTAATATTAATGATTATTTTAATATGTAAATTTAAAAAGAAAAAATATCTTTTTTAAAAATAAATATTATTTATGATTTATTAGTTAATATTAAATATTAAAAATATTAAAATTAATGAGTTATTTATAATTTAACATAATTTATATTTTCAAACAATTTTTTTTATATGAAAATAGAAAAATAGAAAAATATATAGACATAATATAAAATGATATTATGTTTTTTTGGTCATAGTTCCTTAGAACTATGATCAAGATGAACTCTAACGAATGATATTTGAAGTTTAGACATGTTATGATCTATAAGAACTATAATGAACTCTTATTAATAGTTACGATAGGAAGTGGTACTCTGATCAATATAAAATGAATCTAAAGGTACATTGAAACTTGAACTTGATTAGAGTTCCTCTTAATATGACTTCTTTATAGCTTTGTTTTGCTCCCAAAATGTTAATATTGTTCCTTCATAGCTTTGTTTTGACCCCAAAATGTTAATATTGTTCCTTCATGACTTTTTTTTTTATCCCAATAAGGATTTTTTTTTACCATGTTATATGGAATACATTATTTACTTACATGTTAATAGGATAACCACAATATTTGATGTTAAATTTCTAGTTGCCATGAGTTCTATGGTTATCTTAATTTTAATTAAAGTTAACTACTATTTTTTAAAATTCATTAAGATATATTTAGTGAAGAGTACCCAAGGGATGATCAAAACTCCACTGCAAAATATATATTGTTACATTAATGTGACGTCCTTTTCCTTTCTTTGTTTGTAATATTCATGTAAATGGTTTCTTGTCAATACAAATCAAAATCCTGGAGAAGAGATTGTAGTTCAATGTAGAAAAACATATTATGAATTTGGTAAGGAGGTGTAGCATTAGCACATAGTCTTAATGTAGAAAAACTCAATGTAAAAAAGAGAGCCTTAATGTAGCTCAAATTTATATATTATTAATAAATTTATATAATATTAATAAATTCGGATTCTAAAAATATATATAAATATATTAATAGATGTAAAATGCCTACACAATAGGTGGACATTTTCACTAGGCTACTTTTAAAATAAGTTTTCAATTAAAATAAAGAGCATGACAAAGAGTTGAAGCCTCTCTATGCCCACAATGATTCTAATATGAGGTTTCAAAATCCCATAACAAAGACATGGTTAATGCTTTATCAACTTTTTATGGTTAATGCTATATCATTTTTTTATTAAATTGATGTATGATAATTTATTTCATATAAATATATGTAAACATACACATTTCATTGGAAAGATATATGTAACAATGATGAATCCTGTCTATAATATTTTATATTTTATATTATTAATTTTATATAGTTTTAGTTAATAAAATTTAACTTTAAGGTGTAAAGGTATAAGGTATATAGTTTATAGATATTTAAATTAAATTGATGTATAACGATTTATTTTCTATATACATTGGAAAGGTATATGTAATAATTATGAATAGTTTATATTATATTTTTAATTTTTATTATGTTTTTATAGTTTTTAGTTAGTTAAATTTAATTTCAAGGTATAAAGTATAAGAGAAATGTTTAAATATTAATTATAAAAATTGTTTATATAGATTAACATGATTAATGATAATCTTAATATGTGAATTTAAAAAAGAAAAAACATATTTTTTAAAACGTAAGTGTTATTTATAATTTATTAGTTAATGTTAAAAAATTTTATGATTCTTCTCTATGCTCGAGATATCGTTCATATGAGTAGGTGCCCTTATGATCTTGAGAAGCAATTATGAATTCTCAAAGGTTTCTGCACCAATATGGGCATGGTTGTTAACACTGACAAAACAAAAGTCATGACTATGAAGTACAATAAAGGTACTTATGACATTTTTTCTTATGACAATAGAATCTTAGAGGAAGTAACCTCTTATAAGTACTTAGGAATTGACTCTCATCACAAGCTCAACTGGAACTATAGCATTGAGAAGAGGATAAATGGAGGGTGGAAAGCCTACTTCGGCCTTGAAAACAACTGTAAATCGAAAAACCTTGGTATGTAGGACAAAAATAAATTCCTCTTTAAAATGCTCGTCACTCCCGTTATTTTATATGGATGTGAATCCTGAATATGTAGCATTTCCAGAGAGTCTTGGAGAAGAATTGAGCAGATACATAAATGATTTATTACTTATAATCTAAAAATTAATAGCAACATGCCCTATCCTATTCTCCTCTTAGAAGAAGGGATCTCCCCCATTTAAATCATGGCTATGATTAGATATCTAATGTTCAAGAACAAATTAAACAATATAGGAGACGACCGAATTCCTAAAATCGCTCTTATCTCTATCCAAAAGCACCTACGCCTCAAGCGGGGATGGCTTAAAGATGCCACGACTTGGTTAAATTATTGGGGGATTAATGAAACTACCACTCTACAAAATATTGATAACATTAATTACATTATTACTTCTACCTTCAAAGAGAAAATGTGGTGCAAATAAGAATTAGAGGTAAACAGAAAGCTTCAGTGTTACAAAGAGATCATTAACCCTATTCTCAAGGATCAAAACTATCTTTCTATCTAAACAAGATCAAAGAAGAGAATTAATATTGATAATATTAGAACGAACTCTCATGAGCTTCATAGTGAAACTAGGCATTGGACAACCCCTAAAACGCCTTGGACTAAAAGAATTTGCCATCTTTCCGATTCCATGAGCGTGGAATATGAAAATCAATTTCTCTTAGATTGCTTGGCTTTCACTCACATTAGATCTCAGTATCAACATCTTTTCTCCGACACTAACCTTTCTAACCTTCTATATCCCCAAAACTATAGCAATCTAGGGACACTCCTCTATAATATCTTTGAGCATAGAAATAGTATTTTAAAGAAAACCAAATAATCTCTATCTTCTTAACGTCCGATAGATCAATATTGGTCTCAGTGGACGTTAAATACCATCATCATCATCATCATCATAAAAATATATTGACATAATATAAAATGATATTATGTTTCTTGGTCATAGTTCCTTAGAGCTATGATCGACATGAACTCTAAGTAATGATATTTGAAGTTTTGGTTAGTAATTAGGCTTATTATGATCGATAGGAACTTTAATGACCTCTCATTGATACTCATGATAGTGATTGGAAATCTGATGAAGGAAAAGAGGAACTTTGACATGAGAAGAATATAAAGGAACTTTGAATATTGAATTTGATTAGAATTCCTCTTAATATGGTTTCTTCATGGCTTTGTCTTGACCCCAAAATGTTAATATTATTCCTTCATGACTATGTTTTGATCCCCAACATGGATTTGTTAAATACCATGTTATATGTCATACATGATTTCCTTACATGCTAGTAGGCTAAACACAATAATTGGTGTTAAATTTCTAGTTGTCATGAATTGAGTCATGGTTATCTTAATTTTGACTAAAGTTGACTACTATTTTTTAAGATTCACTAAGATATATTTAGTGAGGAGTACTGAAGGGATGGCCAAAGATGCATTACAAGATACATATTGTTAAATTAATGTGATGTCCTTTGCCTTTCCTTGCTTTTAATCTTCATGCGGATGGTTTTTTGTCAATACAAATCAAAATTTTGGAGAAGAGATTGTAGCTCAATGTAGAAATTCAGATTATGCTAATTTCATGTTTGGAACGATTATGGTTGTGATTTCATAGAGATACAAAGATTAGAGAACATAAAATATTCATTAGAACCTAATATCTTAAAAAAAATTCAACCATTTGTGAAAGCTCAAAATCTCATTCACATTGCATCTTAGGGTAGGTAGAGTTGGTTATAAATTGATGTATATTGAAACATGCAATGCAATTCAGATACATAAAAATGAATAGATATGATCAAAAGGGTTCAACCCATGCACTACAGGGACAACACCTTCTAGCGGAGGTTTGTTGCGGACCCTTCACAATAACAACCCATTTATCTTTTTATAGCAGAGGTGGGTGGACAAAGGTTTTAGAGGATTTTTTTTGAGTGTGCATAAACATACAAACCACATATATGTGCTTAACAGCCTAACACATCATGCACCAAAATAGTAAAATCACCGACAATCCAATGCACCTAATTAGGAAGCACATTGAAGTCCAAAATGCTTGATGTCATTCCAATAGCTATATAATTTTTACTTCCTAGCAAAATTTGGTGGTCACACAGTTCAAAGGACATAAAAACATAGATTCTAAATATCTATAAAATAAAAAATTTGGTGCTCATAATCTACCTAGAGACACCAATGCACTAACATCAAAGGTGCATTGGTGTGCCTAAGGAAACAAAGCACCAATGTCAATATAGCTCGATGCAATTTGTAAAAATATGTTCATTTTATTTTTCATGGAAAAATTATTCCATACGTGGGAATGATACTAACATGCCAATACATTGAACACTAACATGCACTACCTTAGGTAAAAAAATCCCACCATTGACTAGAAAAAATAATTGTTTTCATTTTTTCCAAGAGGGATCCCCGGTGTGTTATAAATTCAAAGACGCACCAATGCACTACTTAATATAACACACGGGCTATAAAAAACCATAATCTCTTTTCATTTTGTAAAAATAGAAATACCTAACGGTGCTCTCTATAATGTGAAGCGCACTAGTGCACCCCATATACAAGATGCATCAATGCACTTCTAACTCGAGCACAACATAATAGGGTAAAAAACATACAACACTGAATAACTCATTTCACTCATTTTTTAGTGTTGTATACCTCCTAGGCCCACCTAAGCACTAGTGCAGTATTATTTTCCTAATGCTTTGTGAAAAATTAAATTTCATGAAGCCATGTTTTCAAGCTATGTGAAAATTTAAATTTCATGAAATCATGTCTTTTTGTAGTTGGTCTTGGATAAATGGTATCTTTGAATTGATGTGACAATTCATTGTAGTATTAACAATTATATCAAATGTATTCAAGTCATAAATTATTCTTAACCAATCAATAATTGTTATTTCTACAACATCGATGTAGCCTTATCTATTGCACCAACTGCTTCTTAATTGTTGTTTCATGATTGCATCCAACAATGTATTCCGTATTTGGAAGTTGTTTATTTAGATACCACAAAAAATATAGTGTTTATATCTCATGAAAAATACAGGATTGAGACCTCAAGTAACCCAAATCCTCAAACTTAAAGACCTAATGTTGCATCTTGCCCTTTATTTTGCAAAGCTTTTCTAGTGAATTTATTCTCTAATTGTGACAATTCTTTGTGGTTGAAGGGGTCGATCAAGAAATTGATACACCGCGATCTTATACAATATATTTTAAAATAATCACAAAATTTCACCACATTTGAATTGAATGACTAGAACAGGTTCGATTGCATTTTAAAAATAACACACATTTGAAAATCCATAAACAACGGTCATAGAATCTTCCTTATTTAGCAGGAGTTCAAAATATGAGCATGGAACCGTTAAGTAGGGGAACTATTAGGTGATCCTTATCCTTATTGTAGATTCCTTTCTTAGGAATATGTGGCAACATGGGACCACCTCTCCATATCCTTCTACATTAATGACATTTTCCTCGACTACCAGAACCATTTTTTTATAGTTCCCTGAAACGTTTGCTCATATGGATTCCCATCACCCTGCGTCCCAATCATATGGGGCACATTAGATGGTGGATTCCATGTGTGTGGGTGATGTGATTAATTTTATGCATGGTAAACACATGTAAGTGTCGAGAGTTTCTTTCCTTTTCTAATGGGCCATGACAATGGTGGAGGTGACAGAGGAGGAGTTTTCTCGTCTGGAATCTTATGGAAGTTATGACGGGATTTGGGAGATCAAGGATACACCAAAATTCTCCCAACCCATTTATCATGCACCAAATATCATTCAAATTATTTCACTAGTGCCTTCAATAGGTATCCTCCCCTATTATGTCAGCTATATGCTTTGTTCTATTTGCATTCAAAAATCCCTCACCATCTGCATTTTGTTGAAGCAAAACAAGAGGAAGCTTCCCTTGAAGAATCCCTACAACCAATAGCTCACTTCTGTGACATCAAACACGGTAATAGATATTCTAAGACATTTAGTGGAAATTCAGTTAAACCAAACCAAGAATTGCATGGTCACTCTCAAGCCCTTGGCACTTATTCATTGACTCCATATGGTGGGGTTTTGGTAGATATCGACCCTAATATTAGTATGACTAAATTATGTATGATTAAATTTGTTTTAATTCATCCATAGGGACCAATTTTTTAGGTATAAATAATTTATCTAAATTTTTTTAGAAGTTAAAGAAAAAAATCTACATCTCAAACTATTAATATGCAAAGTTAATAGATTGAAAACTGTTAATTCTGTTGAATTCTAGATCCCAAACCAATATACACAAATATGGAAATTTTATCATGTGTATATAGAAAGAGTGCATACAACTAAAATAAAATCAAGTGAAATCCATATATGCCCCAAATTACATATTAAAAAAATTGCTAAATTGTTTATAGAGTCCAAAAAACTTCACAGCACAACAAATAATTGCATATATCAAAATTCTTGCCAATATTTGGATTTTATTCATCAATAGCAACTTCTGCCCCTTGCTCTAGGCTCTAGCCCTTGCCTCTACCCATAATCTCAGATATGGTCCTCCAAGGGAATTAGTCAACACCCTACAATTTTAATGAAACTTCATAATCCAAGCCTAAAAATAAGGTAGAGAAGCTTCCCAATCAACATATACACTTGAGATTTAATGCATGTATATGGAAATTGAAATTAATACACATATATGACATGAATTTAAGATGGAAAAATGTTAAATGTCTATTCTTTAGTGTATAATTTGTTCAATTTTAAATTTTAAATTATAAATAGTTCATGTTGTTATTTGTTGTACAATAGTTTTACATTTTCCATTGCTTAGAGATGTCATTATACCATGTGTATTTTTCTAATGATGTTTTTTTGTATATATGATTGTAGTGGCTATTATGGATCAGAATGCAAAGATATTGAGAGAGATCACTCATTTGAGAGAGGTTGGTATGGCTTGGAGGGGTGGATATGAACCCATCCATTCATTGCTAGCACCACTAGATGTTATTGTGGATACTATCATTCGCTCAAATGATGCATTTCACAACATAGCATCATACATAGAAAGAAAATGGAAATAATATGATGATATATTGAGTTACAATCAGGTGAAGAAATTAAAAATAACTAAAGAGAGAGTATATTCACTTTTTAGAGTTCCTGGGACATATGCCATTGCAGAGACTACCAGAGCACATATCTCAATTGAGTGGTGTGTTTTTCCACCAATCAGATATCACTAGATGGATCGATGGTATATGGTATTTGGAATTCCCCCACACAACAAGGAAGTACCACTATACTTCCTCCGAAAACTTTATGTTGAGTTTGTGATGGGAAAACATGTCAACTATTTTGATATGTTGGGGTTCTAGGGTGCTGGTATGGGGATGCCCCAAAAACATCCCAATGTTGGGAATATATATGCCAATCGATCGATACCTCCACCTCATAGCCATCTACTGAATCCAGATGTCCCTCCTACATAGTACACATATTATGATTCTCTAGACATAGGAGGTGTTTCTGATGCTATATCAGGTGATTGTATGCCACATTGCAACTATTTTCCAGGAAGGGTCCTCTTCCTCTTCAAATTATTTTTTTTCATATTGTACACATTAAAAGATTGTTAATATATACAATTTTTAATCTTGCAGGAGATTGATGCCTCTATAGTGGGTAGTAGTGTACCTGGTGTTGTTGTATCTGAGGTGGTAACAACCAACACCGAGGTCATATTTTCAACATGTCATTTTGTTAATACATGTTAGTTCATTAATTTCTTAGATGGTCTAATATCTACAATTTTTAAAGTTGCAAGCACCGCATTCTCAACTTGATGCAAGAGACATCGATTTGAGTAAATTCCCCACAAGTGGCTTCTATGAGTTTTTTAGGAATGTAAGTACATGGTTAATGAATTAATCTTGTTCAAATTATTTTTTTCTTAGTGTGGTCCTTTATATATTTATAACATTTATAATTTTTAAACTTGCAGGTGTTATCTGGCTCTGCAAAGGGGAAAGAATTTGGTAGTAGTGATCCCTCCCATGGGGGATATATGTCCCAAGTAGAGGTAAGTATTACAACATGTTAGTTTTTGAATACATATTATTTCATCTATTCATATCCATGTCTAACTATGACAACACTCTATGGCTACAGGCATCAATGCAAATCAATCCACCACCGCTTTGGTTTAGCTCTCCATGTAGTCCAAACATAGAGAAAGGTATTATCTAAACCAGATGGCCCTCTTCCATAAACAGAGTGGGTTTCCATGATCATGGACCTACTGATTCCACAGTAATGTCCATAGCCTTCGATGATATTTGTTGGTTAGATTTCAATTCACTCCACAACTTGTTTTTATTAATGTTTTTGTTTCATCTTTATAGCACTAGAGAGTCCTCCATACCTTAGCATGGTTGTTGATGATGCCGTTAATGTTGCATGTAAAATGGGAACAAGCCACGCAGATGTATCTACTTGACTATGTGTACATGTACAGTTCAATCGTATTGTGTATGCACATGCATGATATCTAACTATTTTAGCATTTGGTGAATGTAGCCTCATTCTAGTCCAGTAGAGCATGTGACCGAGGTTCATGTTCAACCTACGTCTCCACTCACTACAGATGAAAAGCATTGTCCTGTCCTAAAGAATATTTTTTCGGTGATACATGTTCATCAATTATAAAATTGGTTAGTTCTTTATCACACATACATGTTGATAATTGTTGAGCTAATTAACATAGGATATTTTATTCATAGAGCACCATTGCAGAGAGGCTTTCGGCTATGAGGAGGACACCACAAGAATCTATTCCTTGGATGGATTCAGTGAGTGTTTATTATAAGTAATTGAGTCATATTTTAAATTTTTTAAGTTTGTTAGTGATTCAGTATTAGTTTAGTTACCTGATCAAGAAATATGATCTTTGAATTTCAATCGCCAAAGATGCACAATGGTCGTAGACAGAGGAAAGATGCATCGAAGTCTGGAAAAAACAAGAGGAATTTAGAGTTTTGATGTGTAGTCTATGACATATATATTTTTGTTTACAAGAGGAAGTTATAGTTTTGATGTGTGATAATGGACATATGTACTTTTGTTAGAACATTATTACACTTAGAACCATAGTCTCATGATGTTAATTTAATGACTGTTGCTTCAAGCAAAGGTTAATGATGGTTATCTAAGGTTGTTAGGCAATTAATGACTAATTCCACTACTTAGGTGCCCAAGTTTGCTCAAACAGTGGTTAAAGCGCCCTCATTTATGCCTAATACCCTCATTTATTAGCACTAATCACCTGAGGTGCGCCTTTATCCCCTAATTTATGGATCTGATTTTTACTTGAGGTGCCCATGCATTAAATGTGGACATTTTGCCTCCTCCTTGGCAGTTTTGGCCTATCCTTGGCTACCTACACTCCACCAAATCCTCCACCACTCATGTGATACCATCATTAATTTCCTCCCATGCCATCTCAATGTTCATATTAGGAATTGGTGACAGTTTGAGGTGATTTGGGAGACTATTGGTCAACCTAGGGGGGCTGAGGTCCAATGCAAGCTAGCCACTTGTAGCTCGTTTTGATGCCTCCAAAGGCTCACGATTTTTCCCAAATGTTTTATAATGATTTTCACAACTCATTTATGGGTTTGAATGTAATAGAATAACAACTATTTTCATCATTTGTGTGTATATTGTGCCTCTTTTACACAGTTTTCTTGCATATCTAGCCAAATTCTTGATTTGTGAGGAATTATTTAGCTAGTAGATCCTATTTTGAATTTAATTTCACATGGTATTAGAGATTTTGTATCTTCTAGTCGAACCAAACTGCTTCAGAGGTGCATCAGAAGCAGTGGAGCAACCACAGAAGTCCCCAAGGAAATTTCCTTGAAGTCATTGGAGAAATCCTTTGGAGTCTACCCAGGGTGTGACGCAATCTCGAATGTGTCCTTTTTCAATGCAGGGTTTGAATTAGCCAGTTAGGATTCCGTCCTAAGTTATTGAGTGTTTGCATTGCAAGTTTACAATGTTCTTTGTCACCAAGTGCACAAGCTATAGAATGGAGCAATCTCATGTCATCTTGCTCACTCCATCCAGCTACTTTGAGTTGAAGGATGAAATGATAATCCAGCTAAGATATAAGGGTCTCTTCAGAGTTACCATGGGGACTGAGAATGAGACAAATTATGCAGTAGAGAAGTCAAATTTATTCAACAGAATGGATGAAGCTTTTAGCATGCTTTGTCTCAGCATCTCAAGAGGCCTCTTGTTTCATGTATACAGTCTCACTACTCCAAATGAAGTGTGGCTTAATATTAAGTCACTGTTTGGGAATACTGATGAGTTGAGGGGCCACTAACTTGAGAATGAGTTGATCTCTCTGAGCCCAAGTAGTTTGGAGACCATCCAAGACTTATTCACCAAGTTCAAATCCTTGGTCTTGCAACTCAAGCAATGTGGCATTGAAAAGAAGGACGAGCAGCTGGTGTTGTCCATAATTTTGAAGTTGGGGCTTGAGTACTCTGTGCTTGTTTCAACATTTTATTCCACCAAGCTCACTGTTTGAAACTGGAGGATTCCATATTTCGTATACTTCTTGGAGTCTCTTACTCAAGAAAAAGGAAATTTGGTCCAAATGGGAACCATCAAGCCATCAAAGGACCAATTTATTGTAGTTGGTGATTCGAAGCATGCAAAGGGGAAGGAGAAGGCCAAAGGTTCAAACCAGCAAGAGAAGAAGAAAGACAAAGAGAAGCCCAAATATTTTGAAGGGGTTTCGAATCCTGGCAAGGAGAAATGGAAGAAGAAGGAGAAATTCAAATGCACTTACTGTCACAAGGTCTGGGACCTTGAAAGTGCATGCATAAAGAGTACCATTGACATGATGGCTCATATTCTTGAGAAAAATAATATCCCTCTTCCAGAAGGAGCAAATAAGAAGGAGGCTGGTTCTGAAGACAGGAGAGATGCCATGCATTGATGTTTGGTACTTCTGAATCTTATTTTTTCATCATAGATTCAAGTGCCTCAAGGAACATGGATTCTGCAAGAGACAATTTCTCTACTCTCTCACCATACAGTGGTCCTCCTATCCTCATGGGTGATGACTCAGATATGCCATCAAAATGCATTGGAAGGATCAATCTAGACAATGGGTACTTCAACAATGTGTTGTATGTGCCTGATCTTGCAGCTAATAGCCTCTCTATTTACCAAATGACCCATACTGGTTCGACCAAGAGAGTGATTTTCACTCAATATGATGTGGAAAATTATGAATTTTCTACAGGCAAAGTGGTAGCAATTGGTGTTGCAAATCACGAGTCAAGGATGTACAAGTTTTCACACTTTATTCCTTACTCTTATCCTAATGTTCTTCTGTCACATGCCAATGAGGTCAATAGACTTTGGAATGAGAGGTTTGGACACCTAAACTACAAATATATTCAAGAATTGATCAAAGAAAAGATGGTTGAAGGACTTCCAAGCATCAAATTTTCCAAAGGCACCTGCAAGGGATGCATCATTGGGAAGCATGCGTAGCACAATTTTGAGAAGGGGAAGGAAAGAAGAGTTGCTAAAACTCTTGATTTGGTCGATTAAGATGTGATAGGACCTATTCCTACACCCTCCTATGGAAACTCAAAATATTTCCTAACATTCATTGATGATTTTTCAAGGTACTGTTGGGTGTTCTTTCTCAAGTTAAAATATGAAGTGTTTCATT
This sequence comes from Larix kaempferi, assembly GCA_027924585.1. Taxonomy (NCBI): domain Eukaryota; kingdom Viridiplantae; phylum Streptophyta; class Pinopsida; order Pinales; family Pinaceae; genus Larix; species Larix kaempferi. The sequence continues at coordinate 3,592,444 of BSBM01001474.1, read as the reverse complement.
CCTTCAAATCTTTCAAAGCTTCAGTGGAGAACTTCAATGGGGGGATGATAAAGGTATTAAGAACTGATAATGGAAGTTAATATGTCAATAAGTACCTGCATCAGCTATGTGAAGAATATCGCATTCAAATGAAGCATTTTGTGCCTCACACACCCCAGCAGAATGGTGTGGCAGAGCACAATAATAGAGCATTGAAGGAGATGGCTACTTGTATGTTGGAGGCTAAGTATTTGTCTCATAAACTAGGGGATGAATCCATCAATTGTGTTGCATATTTTCAAACTAGAGTTCCACACAAATCCTTGGAAGAAAAGACTCCATTTAAGGATTTGATGGGACATAAGCCTGATGTGTCTCATTTCAGGGTGTTTGGATCAAGAGCATGGGCTAGAATACCTCCAGAGAAAATAAAAGCCTTTCAACCCCAAAGAAATTAGTCCATTATGGTTGGTTATGTAGAAGATGAAAATGGCTACAAGCTCTTTGATCCCTCATTTCAAAATAATTTCATTGAGAGGAGTGTTCAGTTCGAAGAAGAGCCCATGCAAGCAACTAAACAAGAAGAAGGGGAATGTTCAAATCCCCCACTTGCAGAGGATGTAAGTGATGATTCATTTTATGATATTTATAATATTATGTTGAGGATGAATATTATGACATGCATGCAGATCATGACATTACTACAAGGCCCAAGTGGGATGAGAAAACCATACAAGCAGCTGATGAACTTGCAGGAGATCCACAAGAACTTGGGAAGACTAGATCACAGTTTCACAATGAATTTTATTCTTGTGATTCAAATATTCATGGGAGGTTTTTTATTATGGTTGTATCTGATCCAAAATCATATGAATAATCATCACATGACCCAAGATTTAAATCTTACATGCAATAAAATTTGAAGTCTCTCCATGACAATGAAACTTGGGAGTTGGTTCAACTTCCTCCCAAAAGGAAGTTGGTGCAATGATAATGGGTGTATAGGACCAAAATGGCCATTGATGATTCTGATCTGAAGTATAAGGCCATAATGGTATCTAAGGGCTTCTCTCAAGTCCATAGATTGGACTACACAAAAAAAAGTACCAGAGGAAAGAGAGGCAGAGGCATAGCCAATTGGTGATGGAACTTAAAAAGAAAAATAAAGAAATAAAAATATTTTAAAAAATGGATTTACACATGTGGAAAAGATGGACTCAATCAAGCTAGTTTTTGCCATTGCAACATCCAAGTGATGGGGTTTCATCACATGGATGTGAAGAGTGATTTTATTCATGGTGATATTCATGAGGAGATATATATGAAGAATCCTGAAGGTTTCATTCAAGATCCTTCACTTGTTTGAAGGTTGAAGAAGTCCCTATATAGTCTCAAGTAAGCTCCTAGAGCTTGGTATGCCAAGATGGACAACTTTATTCTATCACAAGGTTTTGAAAGATGCAAATATGATCCAAATATATATATGAAGCATATTAGTGACTCTATTTTGATTATTGTATTATATGTTGATGACCTCTTGATAACTGGTGGTTTCATTGAAGACATATGATCAGTTAAAGCTACATTACATTGTACATTTTCCATGTCTGATATAGGATTGTTGAAACAATTTCTTGGTTTGGAGATTGATCAATCTAGTGTAGAGATAAAATTTTCACAATCAAAATATGCTTCAGATTTTATACAAAATTTCAGAATCGTTGAATGTAAGGCTACAAATTTTCCCTTCCTTTCATAGGTAAAACTTCATGATTGGGGTTCCTCACCATTGGTGGATAGTTCGCTGTATAGACAACTAGTTGGGAGCTTGTTGTATATCACTCACTCTAGACTAGATTTGGATTATGTAGTAGGTGTCATTTCTATATACATGCAAGAGCCTCATGAGATCCATTGGAAGGCTACCAAAAGTATCTTGCATTATGTGCAAGGAACCAAGCAGTTTGGGATTCATTATGCAGCTGGTTCATCACATGAACTGGTTGGTTTTACTGATTCAAATTGGGTTGGAGATCGCACTAACCAGACGTCCACTTCTGTTTATGTATTTATGCTTGCACATGGCCCCATTTGCTAGTGTAGCAAGAAGCAACACAATATTTCCTTTTCATCAGTTGAGGCCGAGTACAAGGGGACCAGTGCATGCAACTACACAATGTGTGTGGTTGCAGGTATTCTTGGAGAGTTTGGATTTGTATTTGATTCACCCACAGTCATTTGGTGTGATAATCATAGTGCAATCAATATCTCCATTGATCCAATACAAAGACAGAGGACCAAGCACATAGAGATACACATGCACTACTTAAGGATATTGGTGCATGACCATATTATTGCCTTGCAGTATTTCCCATCTGCTGAGCAAACTGCTGATATCTTCACCAAGAGTTTCACTGAGAAGAAATTCACCTACCTTAGATCACTCCTCGGGGTGGATGATGCATGGTGAATACTGATATATTGTTTTAGATTTTGTTTCATGTCCAGTTTTTATGGGAGGTTTTATTCCCATGTAGTTTTCCTTCTTACCTTGGTTACATGGACTAATAAAAATTGTAAGAGGTGACTTAAGCCTTAGTTTCCAAGGCCTCATTTTTGTTTTGGAAACATAAATCTAGATTAAGGGGGGGTGTTATAAAATTATTACACCTAGGACCATAGTCTCATGATGTTAATTTAATGACTGATGGTTCAAGCAAAGGTTAATGATGGTTATCTAAGGTTGTTAGACAATTAATGACTAATTCAACTAGCTAGGCACCCAATTTTTGTCAAATAGTGGTTAGAGCACCCTCATTTATTTCCACTACCCCATTTATTATCACTAATCACCTTAGTTTCACCCTTATTCCCTGATTTATGGATCTGAGTTTGACTCGAGGCACCCATGTATTGAATGTGGACTTTCTGCCTCCTCCTTGGTAGTTTTGGCCTATCCTTGGCCACCTACACTCCACCAAATCATCCACCACTCAAGTGGTACCAATATTAATTTCCTCCTATTCCATCCCAACGTTCATATTAGAAATTCATGATAGTTTGAGGTGATTTGGGAGACTATTGGTCAACCTAGGCGGGATTGAGGTCCAATGTAAGCTAGCCACTTGTAGCTCATTCTGATGCCTCCAAGGACTCACTATTTTTCCCAAATGTTATATAATGATGTTCAAAACGCATTTATGGGTTGGAAAGTAATATAATAACAACTATTTGAATAATATGTGTGTATATTGTGCCTCTTTTACACAGTTTTCTTGCATACTTACCCAAATTCTTGATTTGTGAGGAATTATTTAGCTAGTAGATCCTACTGTGACTTGAATTTCACAATTTTTGTTTACATGTACATCATTGAACTTTTTTATACATGTACATTGATAGGCCATATAAGGGCTGTCTATTTTTGTATTATGACTTCCATGATATATTATATATTTCAGATTGTCTCTTGACATATTCACGGTTCAGTCTTATGTGTGATCATACATGTGTGGCCAATAATGTTTTTATGTGTAATGTTCCCAAGTTTTTATAGCTTGGATGACTACATGGAGATATCAGTTATAACGTTGAGAAAAATGCACAATTACAATAATGCACATTTACAATTTTATTGGCAATGTTACAACGTAATTTTCCACCTTGTGAGCATCAGCACTCTTTGGCATTCAGGATCCATTTTACTAACTCAGATCCACTTTATATCCTTCAGATACACTATTTCCCTATTTTTCTTCTTGTACACTAGCTATTCCACTTTAGCCAGCATACTCACGAGCTGCACCACTATAGCCCACGGGTGACAAGTAAAATGGTAAAAATCACTAGTAAATTACTTTTTACTCCCAAAAAGAAGCCTTAGGGTGACCTTTGGCCCTCCATTTTCCTTGAAACGCCTCGATGTGTCCTTTCACTTACCTTTGGAAGGACTATATATTGAGCACATATGGCATATGGAAGGGAGGAGAAAGAGAGAAAAAGAGAACTCTAGTGGATTTTTTCCTTATCTTGAGTCTACACTCATTGATCCTTGTTGTTGTGAACCCTTTATGTTCACCTTCCAAACTCCTATCATAGTTTGAGTTTTCCATTCCATGGAGAATTGAAGTGGTGGAGGCATAAGTGGAGAGACCCATTTCTTGGTTGCCGACAAGAGGTCGTATCACATTGTACTTGTTATTTATTAATAGAAATACTCATATTCTCGTCCATTAATGTTGTGAATGTTGTTATATTACATTGGGTTGCATTTACTTATAATATCATGGACCATTTCTATTGATGATGTTAATGTCTTTCATATATTATATGCGCTTGTTGTATATTGGCCGTCAAGACTAATTTGCAGGTTCAAGTGCACGAATTGAAAGCTTCAACGGGGATCTACATCGAACGTCCGGATCGAGGTTGGTTATATTCTCCATTGTCTTAGCATCGTCTTTTATATAGCATAGTACTGAGAATTGAGTTAATTTCTGGTAGTCAGCTGTCTGTTGTGGTCTACCCCAAGCCATAGGAAGTTTTCTCCGTAACAGAAATGGCGACTCCGCTGGGGACAACATCCATTTTTGGGTATTTTTAGGCATTTGTCCTTGTTTAGAGTTGTTGTGTGTCGAGTCTCTGTGTCATTCATTGGCCGTTAGGATACACTATAGAAAACAACCTTTTTCTGAGCCATTGGACTCTTTTTCTGCTCATTTGCTTTTCCCTGTACATGGGTGAGCTTAGTTCTGCTCGCGTCTACCCGCCTCTGTCTGCAGCCCGCGGGTACTCGCAGTTATTCCTTCGACAGTAGCATATAACTTCGGGGCTGATTTGTTTATGGCATTTGGTTGTTGCTGGGTTTCTTTTGAGTGTTCCTGAGTCTTCTTTGGCCTTGTTCCTGATTGTTTCAAGCCTTGTTCGTGACCAGAACTCCTCTTTTCTCTTGGTTTTGAGCCTCATTGGTTTTTACCCATTTTTAATTTTTAAGCTCATTCCATTGGCTGAGTCTTACTGTTTTGAATTTGCTAGGTTGTCTGAGTGATTTCCTTTGATTTTCTGCAACTTAATAGTAGGATTTTGCTTGCATTTTTCATTTCAATATATTGAAAAATACAAAAACATAGTTTTGCATTTTCCTTTTGCTTATAATTGAAAATACAAAAAAAAAAATTACTTTCATTTACTGCATTTTGCATTGAGTGCTTGTTGCTTTCATTTAGGTTCTGCTTGTGCATTGAAAATATAAAAGAATTGCATTTTATTTCGAAACTGTTGGATTGATTTTCATTCTAGTGGCATTGTTTTTATTGGATAGATGAGTCTGGAGTTTGAATATTTTGCATACTATTGAGTCATATACATCACAAGTTTCACGATCATATCCTTTGAGTAACCACAGCCATTAAAATTAATGCTCAATCTAAAATTGATTAGAATGATTTTATTTATAGGGTACATCAACTAGCATAGGTTTAGAGTCTTGGAATAGATCATTGTGAGTAAACAATCCAAGACTACTAGACAAAACATTATGTGTTTGACCAGGGAGTGGTGAAATCCATGGTATTTATCGATGTTCTTAGGAAGCTCTACTCAGACCAGAGTTAAGCACGAGGTCATGGGAGGTTGGTTGCGGAGATAGCCCTCCAATACTGGTCGAACATGGGAGATATTTCCAGGATTTGTTCATATCTGGGGACTCTTGGGGGATTTGACCCTCCTGAGTTTCAGGCTTAGCTACCCTGCCCATACGACGGATCCCACCTGCGACTGTCCCTTTGAGCATTGGTTATACTGTGGTGACTATAGTTTCCTTACCTAGGTATCACACAGGGTGCTTACAGTGGTTATACTGTTTGTGTCCTAAGTCAGATAGGGGTTGGAAAATGCATTTGCTTGTTGCTGAGGGTTCCGTCCCTTTGCATGCAGTGAAGCCTGGGAACCTCTATCACTAATTCTATTACCTCCGACTACAGTTTGGGAGTCTCAAGCCTCACCTAGGTGAGACATACCGGCTCTAGTGTCGGGATCTCATTTAGCCACTTTGTTTGTCTGCTCTTGGCTATAGTTTCTCTACGTGTGTGCTCTTGATTTACTGTTTTTTATTGATATTTTGGCCACTAGGGGACACTGTGATTTTATAGTCTCTCCAAAGATATTGTGGCGTGGAGTCCTGCTCTCCGCCGATATCGTCGGTTGGATGGTTTATCGCCTGTCGAGCTTTCACGCCGTGTTTCTAGTGGACGCCGGTGAGCTCCCTCTGAGTCTTTGGATTCTTACGAAACATACATCCTCGACGTCATGACTGCACACTCTGACATAGGATAAATCCCTACGACTTCATCGGGTAGAGTTGAACACACTTCAGACACCCCTACTCCTCGAGAGGCGTGTGGGGGTGATCCACCTGAGACCCAACCTAGTTTGTTTTGTCCGGATCCACCTATGACTCAACCTAGTTTGTTTGGTATAGATCCACCCGAGGACAACCCGTTCGATTCTTTGTTTCCACATAATTATTTATGCGGGATGCCAGAGTTACATGATGACACAGGTCCTACGACCAACCCTACCACATTCTCTTTTGGTATGCCTGATTACAACACAGTTGATCCTTCCACTGCTTTTGATAGTCATGCTGGCACTAGTCATGGTGTTAGCAATAATGCACCCACTGGGGGCAATACCCTCGTCGGGGGCACCACTATTTCCACTCACACACATAGTATGGGGACTGGTCACATTCCTCCTAACAATGAAAATGTTGGAAGACGATCGCCTCCTAGGACTACCCAACCTAATAGGAACACTGTTTGTAACACGACTCGCCATCCACAACCTAATACACATGCCGCTACTCGTCAAACTAGGACCACTTTTGCGAATGTTAACATTCCTACCAATCACGGGGGTGGACATATACCTCATAATTTTACGTCCGTTATTGCGACTAGTAATGCTAATGTAGGAAGTGGGAATATAACTTATCCTCATGGTCACAACGCCACCATTCCTGCTACTAGTAACACCAATGTTGGGGTTGGGAATACATCTCATGCTTATGGTCACCACCCTCCTCTTGATAATTCCTTGCATATCGAGAATCCCTCTACTATGCCACGAATACCGAAAGGTGTTCTCAAGCACTCTACGCATAATCCCAATGCCCGATCCTCCCAGAACTACTCCATCGTAGAATATTTGGGCCAAACTTCGTGTGCCATGTCGGCTCTTGAAGTTTTACAGGCATGTCCTTCCCAAAGGTATGCCCTTTTGAGTGCTTTAGGATTTTAGGGTGGGGGGAGTCCCAACGTTATCAAGTTTGACACTATTGATGTTCAACCTCACTTACCTTATCACGTGGCTTTTCAAATCCATGTGGAGTGCCTTAAAAATTTCGTCAAGAGAACAGTGGTTGACGAAGGTGCTTCCGCATTAGTGATGTCTTTAGTTTGTTGGAAAGATCTTGGCTCTCCTCCTTTGCTCACGTCTAGGACCATGCTCACTGCATTTGACGGTCGGTCATTTAAGCCACATGGGATAATCCCTTCCCTTGTTGTCCGCTTGGGAGGTAAACCTGTGCTTATTGAAGTCGAAGTGGTTGATGTGCCCATCGACTACAACCTTCTACTGGGTCGGAATTGGATGTACACTATGAAAGCTATCACGTCTACTGTATTCAGGGTTATTTGATTTCCACATGAAGGCAGGATTGTGACAATCGATCAGCTGGATTTCATTAATACTTCTCCCACAACATCCACAGGATCAGTAGTCCCGCAGGTTACAGATTATCAGCCGACAACTGGGAACATGGGTGTCGGGTTGTACCCTTCATTGATGGGATCTTATGATTTCCCTTCACCCATTAATTTTATTGGAACCATTTCCGACAATGTGTCTCCTCCGTTACATAATGCACCATTCTAGACTTCATATTTTGATGATCCATGGACTTTACCATCCACGAGTTCCTTGTCCAGAGACATTGCGCATGTCGGGATGTCTATGCCACTGTCTACTGCTAAGCTTGCTTATTAAGATATTCAACAAGCCACGGTAAAGTCGGATCTCTCTTCTTTACAGACATAGGAGGAAGATCTCGTTATGCTGCTGGTTTGGGCAGCCGACTCATCTTGTTCGAACGATTTCCTTGATGGTACTTTACCTTCTGATGAAGTATTATCGAGGCCATGTGTGGTAGTGAGATACCTTGGGAGGATATGCATCATCACTCTTATTTTCTTCCCAACCTCGATCTCGCTGAGCAAGAAGAGTTTAGTACGACTCTTGCCGAGATTGTTGGTCACCCTGTGGCTCTTTTGGGTTCACATGAGATTTACGCGTAGGGGAATATGGCTAATATTTCCCCGACTATACCGATCAACATCTCTCGCACTCTCAGAAATATTGAGAACGTTTACATCGGTGATGATTGCTCTTCTGAGGAGGTTTCCATTTACACCGAATTGTTTACAGAACTTCGGGAAGCTTTCTCTTGGTCATATGAGGATATGCCAGGAATAGACCCTGGTATTGTCGAACACGATATTAGAATGTATCCTCATGCTAAACTTGTTCGACAACGTCTTCGTGCTGTTAACCCTAGAAAGGAAGCCGCTATCAAGGCAGAGGTGGAGAAACTGCTTAAAGATGGTTTTATCTACCCCATTCCCCTTACCGAATGGGTGTCAAACCCCGTTCCTATGGATAAGAAGTAGGGAATGATCCATGTATGCACTGATTTTAGAGACCTGAATCATGCGTGTCTGAAAGGAAACTTCCCCACTCCATTCATTGATCAGATCTTGGATGCTTGTGCAGGAAGTGAGATCTTTTCGTTCATGGACGGCTTTTCAGGGTATAACCAAATTCAAATCAAACCCGAGGACCAACATAATACTGCTTTCATTTTTCCTTGGGGTACATTTGCATATCGAAAAATGCCCTTTGGCCTTAAAAACACCGGATCTATGTTTCAGCGTGCCATGACATATGCCTTCCACGACCTTAAAAGTATCATGGAGGTTTTCTGGGATGATCTTGCTGGCCATTCTCGCAAGAGAGTGGACCACCCCAAGCACCTCCATTGGATTCTCGAACAATGTATACGCTACAAGATTCGGTTGAATCCCAATAAATGCATCTTTGCGGTGAGGTCTGGTCTCCTTCTAGGATTTGTAGTTTCAAAAGAGGCTATTAGAGTCGATCCTCTCAAAGTTGAGGCAATACTTCAGTTGCCTCCTCTGCGCAACTTGTTTCAACTTCAGAGCCTCCAAAGGAGAGCTACTTTTTTACGTTTCTTTGCAGTCAATTATGCTAATCTTACCAAAGGTTTCGCACATTTGTTGAAGAAAGACACACCATTTATCTGGGATGAGCGAGCCCAGCAGTCTTTCGATGCCCTTAAGAAATATTTGGTATCAGCCCCGGTGCTTAGTCCACCAGACTTCACACGAGATTTTATACTTTATGTGGTTGCGTCTCAAGAGACAATTGGCATGGTCTTAGTTCAGGTTGATGATGTGCTCGTGGAGCATGTGATCTATTATCTTAGTCGAAATCTAGTAGACGTTGAAATGAGATATACTCACATGGAAAAGTTGGCACTTGCGACTGTTCATGTAGTCCAATGGTTATGACACTATATTATGCTTAGAAAAACCACGGTTGTAGCGCATATCAATCTATTTCAGTTCGTGCTATCATGACGCCTTATAAGGGGAAGTACAATAAATGGATTGTGATCCTTTAGGATTTTGATCTCGATTTTTCTTCGGCGAAGTCGGTAAAATCATTGGTTTTTGCTGAGCTTACGTTGGACCTTCCGAGACTTGATGAGGATGTCATCCATGAATATTCCTTTGTGGATGAACACTTATTTCTTATCTCGTCAGAGGACCCTTGGTATGGGGATGTCATTGTGTATCTCCAAACTTTGAAGTTTCATTCGCATTATTCACGGGACGAGTGACGGCGTGTGAAACATCACGCTAAAGACTATACTATCGTCAATGACACTTTGTATCGTCGAGGAAAGGATTCTATTCTCCGTCGTTGCTTGACTCATGAAGAACTGGAGCGTGTGCTTAATGATTGCCATACAGGGGCATGTGGTGGTCACTTATCCGGGCTTTCTACAGCCCAATGTATTATGCGAGCTGGTTACTTTTGGACTTCAATATTTAAAGATTGTATAAATGCTATGAAGAGATGTCACCCTTGCCAGGTGTTTTCTCGGAATATACACTTGCATCCAACGCCCCTTCATCCGATCGTCACCGTCGGTCCCTTCACTAAATGGGCGGTGGATTTCATGGATTGCAAACCAGCTTCGGCTGGGGGGCATCACCATATCATAGTGGTCGTGGAGTACTTTTCCAAATGGGATGAGGCCATACCTACCGTAAAATCCGACGGTGCTACAACATCCCATTTTGTGTTCAAACAAATTATTACTCAGTTCGATATTCTGAAAGAGATTGTCACTGACCATGGTAGTCACTTTCAGAACAAAATGATGAAGGATTTGTTACTCAAGCTTGGGTTTCATCAAGAACACTCATCTTCTTACTATCCCCAAGCGAATGGTTAGGTTGAAGCAGTTAATAAGTCTTTAAAGACCATTCTCCAACATACCATCCATCAAAGCAAGAACAACTGGCACATTAGGTTATATCCTTCTTTGTGGGCATATCGAACCGCAGTCAAGACTGCCACCGGGTTCTCACCATTTCAGCTAGTACACGGTGTGGAGTCAATTTTACCAATTGAATGCGAAATCTCTTCACTAAAACTGGCCATAGAGCTCCTCCCTGATATGTCGGGTATTGAGAAACATTTAATCCACCTTGAGCAGCTTGACGAGGAACGTCGAGATGCCACTGTGGCTATAGATGCCAATAAATATCGTGTCAAGGTTTAGTACAATAGGTCTGTCCATCCCTAGCAATATGATGAAGGTGACTTGGTCCTTTTATATGACCAAGCCAAAGAACCCCTGGGGGCAGGAAAGTTTAACCCCATGTGGCATGGTCCTTACATCGTGAGGCATGTCCTGGAAAAAGGAGCCTATGAATTAGAGGACTATGAGGGGAATGTCTTGAAGGAGCCTAGAAATGGGCTCTACCTCAAGTGGTATTACGCTTGAACTTCTAGTTCAAGCTAATAATTTTGTACACTATTGTATAGTTACTTCTGTACATAGTTTAGCTTTCTTTTTGTTTTTTGGGTCTGTTGATTCGCTTCCGTTTGATTGACAAATGCCAGTGGAATCTCCTACGTTCTTAGGATTCACGGATGGTGCTAGCCGTCATATGCAGCAGCTTGCTTTTGCTTCCTATGTTATTTATTCGCCTGATCACCTAGTTGTGTCTTCAGGAGGTGCTTGTCTCGATCCTACATCTAACAATGTGGTTGAGTATAGTGCCTTGATTGAGCTACTTCGGGATGCTATTTCGCATGGTATCCAGTTTTTAGAAGTCTGCCTAGACTCACAACTAGTTGTGTCTCAGTTGAATGGTCAATACCATGTGAGGGATCCTACGCTACTACGGAAATTGTTAAGGGTAAGACTCTTGGAATGACATTTTGTTTCAATTACATACATTCATGTTCTGATAAGTTTTAATCATATATATGATGCATACGCTAACTATGTATTAGATTTACATTTGTCACATTCACAATGAAGCACACAAATAAAAGATACATTCATACATTTGTACATACACACATATAGTAGAACTGTAGAACCATAGTTTTTCATAAATAATATGTCAAAAAATGGTAGTGTCATAATACAAAACTAGAGCTCGTAGCCCTAAAAAATATACATATCGATACAAAAATAGGACTTTGAGATGTCTAAGCCCTACGAGGAGGCCTAGCTTCTGCCTCGGCAAGATGCGTATGATAATAATAGTGCACTGCATTAGCTATATGTTGCAACAGTCGAACCCAAGTACTCGGTACTCCCACGACATGGCGTTGCATATCCTTTGGTAGCTGCCCTATCTATATACCTGGTACCCTGTTGGTCATCTGTGATAGGTTGGACCGCACAGTCTGTAGTGTACGCTCTGCGGCAGCACTCACGACCTCATCACCCCTACCCTGTCGACGATGTCTTAGGAAGCCCTGGGGTCTTAATGGACCCTTGTCTGCGAGCAAACAATGAAACATTAATATATGATACTACCCCCAAAAGATTTTTGCATTCACATTTATAATCCAAAATCCAAAAAAATTTAAGACACAAAAAACCTAAAAAGAGTAACTCACCAATGTCTCCAAATGCTGCTCCTGGTGGAAGCGAGATGTCACGATCCTGGTGGGAGTCTATCCCGTCATAGGGGTAGTCCTCTATAGCTATCACCTATCGGTCCCACCAGTGAAAGAACTCCTCAGTGTATGGTGATGCCTGTTGGCCACCACCCTGTCGCATCAAGACCTCTGCCCACTGGGTCAGGGTTGGGTCGCGGAGACTATGAGGAGGGGCTTCAACCCTTGGACTGAGCCCCGAAACTCGCTCAAAGAAGAAATTGCATAAGATACTTCCGTATCTAAAATTTTTTTCCTTCCCCTACTTTCACTCTGTTAGCTGGGTCTTCATAGACCCCAGTAACATGGTGCACCAGTCATACATCATGGACTGCATACACTGTGATGCATAGAACATCACCGACCTGGACGCTTGGTGAAGAGATTTTGAACCTGTAATCCGCACTAAGGTAGCCACTATAAACTTCATGCTCAGATCGACTATGGCTCTGATCGGCACCTAACTCCCCACTGCCCAAGTATTTGGAACACAATACCGCTCTATATAGTCGGGATGGTGATCCCACCACCCACAAAACGAGATCGAAGGCTTACTACTTCACCTCGGCAGGACAAACCAGTAATGAAGTAGATATCCTCAACCTCCAAGTTGAGTATTTGCTCGTCCAGGTTGAAGTTTTGTGCATTTATGTCCCAGAAATCTATCAAACAATGGAGCAATAGGTTTTGGGCCCTCAAACCCCCTATGTTCCAAAATTTGTATAGCCTACATCCTTGTAGAGCTTGCTGTGCAGGTAGATCATTGCAGATAGCCTCATCCACAAGGTCATGTTCCCTATCTCTACACTCTAGAACCATCTTGGAGGAAGAGAAAGCAAAAGTTTTAGTCATTTTCATTTAAAAAACCACCTCCACGGCCGTACCCGCAAGCTAATTTGCTCACAGAGGTGGGTACCCGTGGTCAACGCATGTGTTGAATGCGAGTATCTTGCCCTACCCACAACCCGCGTAGTAGTAGCCCGCGGGTACTGCCATGACAATTTAGGGCTTAGCCATTTGAAATTTTTAACCAATAAAAATTGAAATAAAAATAGTCAAATGAAAGATATGGATGAGACAACCAACCTACTCCAGATGGTTCAATAAACGGATGCCCATAGCTCCCAGAATCAATAGTTGAACTTTGAGGTGAAAACTAACCAAAACTCCAATGTGGGTGAATAGTAAAAATGAATTGTAAATTGTAATTTTTTGTTACTATTTATAATTTTCAAAACCCAATTGTCTATAGTTTCTGCCATTTTAAGCTATTTTGGACTAATATAATGTCTTGGAGTAGCATTTTTTTTTACCATATTTCTTCGACGAGAGTTGTTTTTTATCGTTTCGCGCCTATGACAGGTATATTTCACACTTGGCATATAGGTTAGATGTCATTTTCACATGCATTATGCATTTGACCTATTGACCATTTTCATAAACTTTAGGTGTGACCCCACTTCTTAACCGACACAGATCCTTCACACTATTATAGAAGTGTCGTTATGTGGCGGTAGGGCCTTTCTGAACATGGGTACCCTAGTTAGAACCTCTTTTTTCATTATGGTTCCCATGCCATTGTTTGTCTTTAGGATTGGGAGTCCTTCGTAGTTACGCCATGACATTGCAATAAAGACTCATACTCTACTTTGTCTTATGCTGGACATCTTCCATAAGGACACCCTCATTTATGTCAAGTTGTGATTGCATTGCATCATCCTGCTTGCTGCTTGAGCCTTGTGTCAGCTCTCTCTTACTCAATCGTTAGCCTAGTGCCTGAGCACTTTCCCTGTCGAGCCCTGCAGAGCTTCTGTTTTCCCTTTGCAATTTGATGACCTTTTGACCCTGAGGGAACACCCCCCAAGTGTCCACATCCTGCATATGCTTCCTTGCATTGATCATAGGTATGTTCCACTACTTGGGACTAGTCTGCTCGCTATTTGACACTCATTCCCTCACTTGTTGTACTATAAGCAATTTTATTCTTTTTCAAGCTTTTCCAAATATGAAAAAGACCAAAAAAATCAAATATTCCAAAAAGTCGGACGGGATTATGGTTACTACTTCTAGTTGGCAGCTGTTGTGTCGCCTTTAAACAAAGCATTCATTCCACTCTGTATATTATGAGTTGGGACTATAGTTGGGCCTTAGGTGTTATACTTGTTTCTCAGTTTACTCCACCGATTGGTTAAGCTTCCAGTCACTATGGAGCCCTTTGTGATGCCTACTGCATCACACAGTCTATATTGAGTCTATGGTGCCCGAGTCTATCCATCTGCTCATGCTCTTGTTCAAAGGAAGTCCTAAAACCAGAGTTGCCCACTCCTCGGATCTCTTGACTATTGCATGTCGGCCATCCTTATTGAGTCAGTCCTTTTCACCTGAGTTCTTCCAAATCTTTCAGCGTAGTTGGTACCTCATGTTGGTTGATGGGGGATGCCTTAATTCCCTCCTTCCAGCAAGTTTAGTTTCGTTGACTTCAACCCATGTATTCCAGAATTTGAGACTTAGAGTTCGGTTGAGTACCTTGAGGCTTGCAGTCATTAGTGGTAGGTTCTCTCGCCATCGACAGTTTTGGGAATACATCAATGTCCCTTGATCGATGGACTCATCTTAGTGTTCGACTTCAACACATCTATTCACACTTTGATGATTGTACTATGTGCCTTGATGCCCATTTTCATTATTGGTGGGTTATCTCGCATTTGTTAACGGTATATATAATTGACCGGTAATCAGACGATGTCACATCAGGTTCGACCTCAACTCCTTTATTCACTTGATGGGACTTGCACCATTAAAGGCTTGTGTAGAAGACCCCAGGCGATAGTTTCATTCAGTATGCTACTTATGATCATGGCTTTACATCTGAGATATCACCTCTCAGATATCAGCAGTTTGTACTTCTAGTTTGCACCAATTGTTTCCTTTTCAGCAGGAGACCATTTCTTACTGTAGAGGGATCATGGATATGATCACTTATGACATGTATTCACTATGTACTACCTATTCTTGGCCATTGTATCATATTGTTGTACTATACCGACATGTATTCATAGATAATATTGTATTATGACGAGTGAGATGCTCCTTCCACGTGTGTCCCCATCACTCCACTTCTGAGATTTATAATGTATTTCAGACATCATAGCACCATTCTCTAACCTCACACATTAGGGGGCATATGTTACAACGTAATTTTCCACCTTGTGAGCATCAGCACTCTTTGGCCTTTAGGATCCATTTTACTAACTCTGATCCACTTTATATCCTTCAGATACACTATTTCCCTATTTTGCTTCCTATACACTAGCTGTTCCACTTTAGCCAGTGTACCCGCGAGCTACACCACTATAGCCCGTGGGTGACAAGTAAAATGGTAAAAATCACTAGTAAATTACTTTTTACTCCCAAAAAATGACCTTAGGCTGACCTTTGGCCGTCCATTTGCCTTGGAATGCCTCGATGTGTCCTTTCACTTATCTTTGGAAGGACTATATATTGAGCACATATGGCATATGGAAGGGAGGAGAAAGAGAGAGCAAGAGAACTCTAGTGGATTTTTTCCCTATCTTGAGTTTACACTCATTGATCCTTGTTGTTGTGAACCCTTTATGTTCACCTTTGTTGGCAGGAAATACTACCCTATAGTGAGGAAAGAGACACTATCAACTTAAGGGGATGACAGGTAAACATACTGATTGTATTACAAAAGCGTTTATAAATGGAAATAGATTGGAGATCTTAAGAACATACCTTATGAATGAAGTTTGATCCTAGCTCTTGTCCAACCTTGTGCTCGATCCTCAAGTCAATCTTCCTTTCGATAAACCTGCAACACAAATACCTTTCTCAGCGTATCTTGGCCAATATAATAATGATGGAATTGACAAGTAATTCAAACATCAAGCATTAACCAACATGATCCAAACAAACAAATAATCCAATAAGCACTTGATTTGGGACGAGAAAGATGTTTCAACCTTTTATTGTCAAAAGTAGATGAATGATACAAAGTATACCTGACTTTGCAGCATGCTCATGCAACTTGATCCTAGGCTTCTGCTCCTCTCTGACTTCAGAATTCCTCCAGCATAACCTCCTTCAATGCAAGCTTCTCATATAGAAGAGTCTCTCTATGGATTTCATGTCTAACCCCTCTCTTCAATCCTCCTTGTATTTATAGGATAAGGCAGGAAGTTCAGAGCGAGAGGTGGTTGCAGGGGAAGTTGGGGAAGTTGGGAAACCAACTGCAACTAATCCGCATTCGTCAAATTAATATTTTTTTTGATCATATTTTAAGGTGTGTGCTACTATTTCACAGTGGAGTAGTGCCTAGGGTGCAGCTATAGTGTTTTACAACTAGCGTTCATTACTTTTCAGATGTTGTGTGCTACTATTGTACACTGGAGTAGCGCCCATGAGGAGGTGTGCGCTACTATTGTACACTAGAGTAGAGCACATGCGCTAGTTTATTGAGGTAGAGTATCACCCATGTCTCAAAATGATTTTTTTAGGGTTTTCCAGTTTGCAAGGAGGTGGATTAGGTCAAGGTCTCATCTAAGGTCATCATGCTCCTCCATCCAAGTTTTCCTTTTGTGTGATCAACAGCTCAAGGTCATCACGAACGGAGAGGTGCAGATTTGACCTATAACAGATGCCCCCTAATGTGTGAGGTCAGAGAGAAACGATGGCCGAAATACATTACAATCCAAAGCTAGAGGAGGAGCAAGGAACCGTGGAAGCAAGTCACAAGAACACCTGAAACAAAGATCAAGGTCAGCGAGCAATTATAATCTTGACATCATATAGATGTGTAGTGTGATACAATATGATCTCCGATACATAACAAGGAGATGTATATATAGCATGGCCACTTGGAATACAAGCGTGGATCCATGTCAAACTGAGAGATCATAGCCATAACAACAAACTGGATCTATGTCTCATGGAGAGCCAAATGTAAGTGAGGCTCAGTCTTGCGCAAGTTGGGTGATAACATAATGAGGTGATGTCATCAAACATCCCAAGGTCTTCATCCAAAACAACCCAAGGTACAAACCCTAACCATGTAAATAAATGAGCTGATGGTCGAACATGGGGGGTATCGTTTGATTACCGGTCATTGATGTATACCGTTAACAAACGCGAGGGATTCCACCGATAATGATGATGGGGCCCAAGGTACCTAGTACAATCCAACAAGTGTGAATAAGTGGACTTGGAGTCAAACACTCGATGATCCTGTCAAAGAAGAGACATCGATGTATTCTCATCATTCAACAGCGAGGAAAATTGCCACTGATGACTGCAATCTCCAAGGTACTAACCGAAACTCTAAACTTCATTCCCAGAGAAAAATGAGTTGGTGTCGATGGGAAGAAGTCCATTGGAAGGGAGGCCTTAGGGTATCCTCCATCATCCAACATGAGGGACACTCAACTGGTATGAGTTGATATGGAATAATATGTAACAAGACTGACACTAGGATGGCTGACACATGAGGTCAAGGTAAACTGCAGAATGGCCGACACAAGGTATATCCTTGAACAGTGAGCACGACACAAAGTGACTTAGGAGGTTTTCAACATAATGGGGAAAATGATATAAGCCTGTAATGTAGGAGACATTAGCAGACCCTCAATATGGTTGGAAGAATAACCAACCGGGGGAGTAAACAACTCAGAGATCAGGTTCACCCTAAGGTCAAAAACTAAACCCAACCGACATGATAGACTCAAGTAGGTGCTGTGTTCAAGGATAGAACTGACTGAACTGCCTTTGACAATGAAGATACGATACATCTTTCTCATCCCTTATTCTTTTTAGATAAAAGAATACCTTTCTTTTTGTTTTAATGAGTCCAAGAAAGAATGAAAACTCAATAGATCCAACCATGTAAAAAGTTTAACAAGCCCATGGGAGGAAGACTCAGGACCTTCTTCATTGTTTACAGAGTTTGAAGAAGAGATAGAAGATTACTCTATATTACTGATCTCTGGATTTTAATATCGAGCCAAGATCTGTTCCTGCTCGTCGGTGTTTTCAATTTTAAGGAGTTTGAAAAACTTAAACAATAACTCCATATACCTGCTCGTGGATTTTAGTATCGATCCCAAGCAGGTTAATGCTCGCTGGTGTTTTCTTGTTTATAGAGTCTGAAAAACTTAAACAATACTCTTTACACTTATCCGTGGATTTTATATCGATCCCGGATTGGTCTGTGCTTGGCGGTGTTTTCTTGTTTATAGATTTGAGAAACTTAAACAGTCCTCTATTTACCCTTTCGTGGATTTCACATCGAGCTCGAGTAGGTGAATGCTCGCTTGGTGTTTTCATGTTTAGAGAGCCTGAAAACCCTAAAGAAAGGCTCCAAAAGGTCCTTTTCGTTCAGTTAGTCTCCTCCCCTGAAAAAGTATAAAACAAAGGAGGAAGAACTCTTCTAGCGCATACAGAAGTATACCTAGAGTATACCTTTTCCGTAATTTATCCACCTAGGCCCATAAAAGGGGTAATTCTATACCTGAGTGGATGGGCCTTCAATTACTTTAACAAGCTTGAATAGGACAAGTTTGCTCGACAATATTTTTTAGGTTTAAATAGTCCAAACAAGAGCTTAAAATGACTTAAATGTCATCTTCTGGGATCATGACTTCATAATCTGCCAAAACTAGGTCTTCAACAAAAATATTAGTAATCGCGACAAAAAATCTCAAATGATACATAAATTTGAACTATGAGCTAGTTAAAAAGGTCTTCCATCGAGAAATTTAGTCTTAGAAGATTGATCCTACAAAAATTAGTGAAAAATGAGAACCAAATGGGTGAAATTACCTTTGCACCATGTGTCTCTATTAATTGATTAATTAGGACATTGTGGTAGAATTTGAAACTATAGACATTTTAACTAGGGTGGGTAAAAATTAAAATCAAATTCAATATATGTAATTTCACAATTAAACTCAAATTTCATTTTGTTTTGTAGGGAAAGAATTTGGGATCAAACCTTGAACTTCAATCTTCCATGGCGATCGATTCGAGCAACCAATCAGCATTCCTCCTCCACTAAGTAAGTTTAAATCCTCCCATCTTGCATTTCAATGGTTTATTTATCAATTTTTGAGACAAAATTCACTTGTAAGGCAATGCTCATATCGTGGATTGCGCGGGTGATACTCTGCAGTGAGCATAGTAGAGCATACATGGAGGTGTGTGCTACTATGCTCACACATAGTAGCGCCCATGCGTGACTGTATGGTATGTACAGTAGCGCCCATGCCTGAAAGTGAAGAAAAAAGTGTCGAGATCTAAAAATTTGACATCTTTTGTGCAGGATGGTTCTTCTTTGGAGGGAGAGGGAACATGAGGACATGGATAGGTTGGAAATGCAAGACCCAGTCACTCTCCATGCTCTCAAAAGATGCGGTTTGTTGAAGTTTTACCGAACCGTGAACATGAGGGCACTCAATAGATTGTTTCGAAGACTTGTTCAGTACTGGGATGTGGATACCAATACCTTATAGTCGATGACATTTACTTCATTACTGGACTCTCTAGGAGGGGAGATGCCATAAATTTGAAGGGGTCTTCTAGCAATGTGGGTATATCATTGGTGCAAGAGTACTTGAATACATATTGTGTGGCTGGAACTGAGAATTCAGGAAGCCAAATCTTGATTTCTACCATTGAAGGCTTCCCTCTAAAGGCGATTGTGAGTATGATTAACCGGATGGCAGGTAGTGCCACACAACACCTAGCTTCTAGGCACTCCATGCATATTGGTGTATGGTGCTTGCAAGGTCATGTGTACGACTGGTGCACTAGTTTACTAGCAAACATGAAGCTTCAACTCACGGGTTGCAAATCCAGGAGAATGAAGAACTTTGGGTACGGAAGCATTCTATGTACCTTCTTTTTCGAGAGGGTACCTGCTCTTAGCTTGGGGATGCCTCTACCTCCATCTAGCGCTCGTGAGCCAAGATTGGGCCGTTGGGGCGACATATTCCTCCGCCAGAGTGGTGGGGAAAGTTACTATTGTTATCATACTGATGATTTTTGGGGGTGGTGGGAGAGGCAGGTGCCCACCTTTGAGCAGTTTTCATATACTAGATTGGACTTCTGCCATGATCCAGAGCTGGTGCTTCCTCCAGGCGGAGCCTGGGGAGCTATTGGTATGTTTTTATTTTAAGAATTATTTAATTTTTTCAAACTTTTCAAGTATTTGATTTTTATGAATGAATTTTGAAGTACTAAACAAGTGTCATATGCAGATATTGGGCCTGTCCATCCCGAGGGAGGGACATCCTACCATCTTCGTAAGGTCAGCTGATGTTGTTGCAGCAGATGCTATGTTAGGGACCATAGAGAGGAAAGTGAGTCGGTTGACTCACGATGTTCCTGCATGCCATATGGATCAGATACCTATTGATATGCAGTAAGATGTAGTTGCAGTGCCCCCAACATGGCTTAGGGTGCTGCGGAAGATAGCTAGGATAGTCGTATGTTATCGGGATGCAATAGATGATGATGAGGCCCCTCCTTCTCCATAGGAGACAGATACATTCTATGTATATTTTTGAGGCCACTGTGCCCAGTTTAGTACTTTATGACATGACTTGATAGACTTATGATCCAAAACTCATATATTTTTTGATACAGTATCGGATATATATACAGTATCGGTTATTTACATGTTGTTGTAATCCCACGGTTCACATAGTTATCATAGATACATTACACAATATAAGCAAGCATACACAATGACATAGATACAAGAGACGAGACAGATAGAGAGAATAGTCTTTGTATTAACCAGCAATAGCAGAACAATATGATAGAATCAATCTCTACTTTCTATCGGCTCACCAGCCTAGATATATATGTGTGCAGATACAGTTACATAACCGTCTGTCAGTTTATCCAACCGAACCGACCCATACTAGTCGACGCGACTAGTCGACATATGCTGCAGAGTGGTCAGGCGGAGGGCCTAGTTGACAGGCCGACCTAGGTCCCTCCAACATCTCCCCCACCTCAAAATATTTCTTCGTCCCGAAGAAATGGAGAGATCAAAATTACAAAAAATAAATTATAGAAACAGTTATGTCAAAGAAATGCTAGAATCCATAACATCAGGAATCTGGAGACAAGCTTCAATGATAACTTTAGCAGAGACAGATAGATGGTGCTGGAACTCTTCCCAAGTGCGTAACAAATTCTGGATGTTGACAGTCAGAGTTGTGAGTTTTGAAAGATTTTCCATCTTGTCGTGAATGGATGTAGCCTGCAAATGGATCATGTTGGGACCAAATGTGTTAATTGTATTGTCGGCAGCAGCAAGTAAATGATTGAATCTGGGCTGAATTTCTTCAAGTTTGTTGAGGCCTCCTCGAGCCTGTGACATCCACTGAATTTCTTGTTTTTCTAGCTTTTCTAATTGCTTGTTCTCTAGGATGATCTGATTATCAAGTATTTCAATATGGGCTTCATCTGTAGTCAAGCGCTGTTGCTAAAGCTTGCTTAGCAATGCTATTGTTTTCAGAATATTTTTGAAGACATCACCATAGTAGACATACCAATTGTTGAGAACTGTGGCAAGTTTTTATGCCTGATGAGCGTACTGCTTGAGTGCTTTGGAGGCTTCTGAAAAGGCTGTAAACTGATTTGTCATGAGGGAAGCTACCTCAATAGCCTGATCTTGCTATTTCTTGATAAGCTCAAATTGTAACATCGACACGACAGATTCTAGTAACTGGTATGCTTTGTCTAGAGGTGATGTCGTGTCGGAACTAGCTGGAAGCGGGATAACTTGCTGAGCTAATTTTTCGCACTTAGTAAGAAATGTAGCCCGCTCATTCTATAGCTGCAGTAACTGATCTTCTGATTCCTGTCGGCGATATCTTTGCACTCTAAAAACTGCATCTTCAAGTAAATTGAGTTCTACTTCGGAGGCCAACTATGGCTAATAGCTTGTAGCAGCTCCAAATTGATCTAAGTATACAGAAGGAATATTTTATGATTGTCCTTGCTGTGTTTGTTGTATTTGTAGTTGCTGCTGCAATTCTCTTTCTTTACGTTTCTTCTCTTTGTGTTTCTTTTGTCTACTTTTCTCTTTTTCTTTGCTTATGGTTTGTTGTTCTGGATCCTTATCTTTTTCGGCTATTGCTAGGTGATTGTTGATGGCTACTTGTGCACTAATGGTAGCCTGTTCTGCTTGACTGTGTGTACTGTGTATTGTTGTTGTCATGACCAGATTGTCATGTTCTGGTCCTTCGGCCATTAGTGTATTTGCTGAAGATATGCTGGAGATTTCCCTATTGCTTGTATTAGTAGCTGGAGCGTTTGTGTGTTCTGATGGTCCGGTTGTGTCGGCTGCAGATTCTCGAGTCTTGACTGGTTTCATGACTCTCTCTGATTCTGTTGTGTCTGCTTCTTTGTTGAACTGTTGTGAAATTGAACTAGACTTGGATCCTTCGACAGGGGAACTCGACTGGTTTACTGGGAATGGTGGTAGGTCGGCGGATGTCGGAATTGGACTTGGTGAAATGGTACTATCGAAGGGATCCAGACTAACTAGACTAGACTCGACCTGGGAACTGATAACTTGGGATTTTTCCACGCTAATGGTTTTTGCTTGAATTGGATTCGTTTGCTGTGGTAGTGATTCAACTAGAAGAGGAGTGAAGACACCTGTTTGTTGTGCATATATTGGATTTGATGGGTCAGGATTTCTGATATGGTGGGTGGTCATGTGACCGAAAATTTCTGGGCTGGGTAATGGAAAAGGTGAAATTCCTGTTTGAATGTTGATGGATGGGGCTAAGTTAACAGGGACAGTAGACGGAGAGGAAAAAATAGGTTGTTGGATGACCATCTCGCACCATTTAGGGCAGAATATCGAAAAGTTTGCAATGAATGTGCTCAGAGCGGTGTCTTCTGTGACATGAGGAGCAGGTAATGCTAAAAGACTTCTTTCTTCTTCTACTATAGTTGGGAAATGGGGGGGGCTGGATGGTTAGATCAACATAAGGAATGACTGAAATTTTGGGTTTCTTAATAATGATTTGGGAAGATGGATACTTATCTTTTTCTAGGAACTTTTTGAATTGTTCTTCGACGGGCATTTTATTCTTGGCTGCATCTTCTAGGATTTGGGTAGCGCTGTCGTATAGATCGATCTCGTCTATCATAGATGGTTCTTGATTTGTTACTTGTCTTCTTCCTTTCCCTTTTGTCGATATTATTCAGTTCTGTCGGGCTGTGACTATTTCGGCTGCTACCTTCTGGATATTATCATCTGTCAGAAGATGTTCCGAATTGTCAGATTCTGTATCGCTGTTTGACTGCTCTCCGACTTCTATGTTTGAAGTCTGGGTGAGTGCTAACATCTTGGTGCTAGGAGTTGGCTCAGGCTGATAGTTGAAAGTGTTCATGTACAACCGACTTTCATATGCTTCTTCTTGTTCCATGTCGGTCAGAGGTTTGACATATTTGACGTTGGTTTTCATGGATTTTGCTAGGATGGGTAGTACTTGATTAGATTGACGGCTTAATTCTGAAAAGATTTCACTTACTGAAGGGTAATAGTCGAGTCATTTTGCTAGGCCTACTGCTCCTTCCATGTACCATGCTGCTGTGTTGTCCAAAGATAGTTGGATGTGCGCTGTCAGTGGCAGGCTTCGACGAACGTTCTGTGGTACCCTCCATCTTGTTTCTATTTCTTTAAGGTCAGTAAACCATGCTTCAAGCCAAAGGTTGACTGTTTTAGGTCCATGTCGGTTTGTTCCAGGTGCAAAACAATGGAAATTTTCCATCAGGACGAGTCAGACTTCAGTGAAGTCTTTGTTTCCTTTTGGTCGACAATGGGTCATAGCAATCCAAATGAGTAGAGATGGGTAGAGGATGCTAGCTCCCTCGTCCTGGCACTTCTGGCATGTATATTTGAGAATGTTAGCCAAATAATCTGCCCAGTTGTATACCTTGCCATTCATAGCCATATTTTTAACAGCTTCTAGCATTTCAGGATTCAGGTCTAAACCTCTACCTGTCCTTGAATGTGCATGTGATACAATCTTGGAAGCCATTTTGTAATCGCCAAAAACAATCTGACTCACGACTACTCCTCGTGAATTCTTTCCAGCAAGAGAATCGACAAACTCATCAATCAAGTCTGCAGCCGAACTTGTTGGTACAACATCTCCTTTATGTGAAAGGCTAGTGATTTTGTGGATGATTTCACCATTGATTTTGACTGGAATATCAAAGTAAAGATTTCCATTATGGTATCTACTAACGATGAACTGTGCAATGACTTCCTTCAATCCTCCAAAGTTATCCAATAAGGGTGCCTTCAGGTAGTGCAGGATTGTGGTTGTCTGCAACCATTTTGCTTCCTCTCTCTAGTGACCGCTTGATTCCTTTCCCCAATCTTCAACACTTCTCCATGCTTTCTTCCAGGTGGGTTCCAATGCCTTTGCATTCTGAATCAACTAGAGTCTAGTTTCCAGTGGTGTTTGTTCTTTCTCCAATTCTCTAACTGTTGTTGCAGTGGCTCTGCTAGCGGTTAAAGTTTTTCGAGGATCCATGGCAGATTTAGGGTGCGAGGTTGTAAGACTGGTTTCAGTGGAGTTAGGGAATTCTGTTTCTTGGATTTCAAGTTCTCGGCAGAAGAGTAACCAAGAATTCTCAAGCTCCGTATTTATAGCAGAATTACTCGGCACGGGCTAATGAGACATAGAGGCCTGTATTAATGGCTGATGTGATGGAGTTATTAATTTAGGCTGGCTGGATATTGGCACTTCGTCAGGTGCATTACTTTTGGCAGTGTGATTATCTTTAGCCTTTATTGCTTTGTCATCATAGTGCTACGACATCTCGTTTGTTGTGTTAGTTCGATGGGATTCTCTATTTATGTTTAGTCGGTCTGAGCTCCAATACTTCCGCTATGTCGGATTTTCTTCTGTAAACCGTCGATGCTCTTGTCGGTGTCTGTAATATCGATGGTTATGCATCAGACTTCTTTCTCTGTTGTTTCCTTGCTTCCTCTGCCATTCTCTCGTCATGTTTTTTTTTTTCCATGATCTGCTATATTTGGTTGATTGCTTTATATTACTCTCGTTCGGTTATTTCTAACCGTTGTTTTTTTCACGTTCATGATTTATACCTTTTTAGTCAGGCTCCATTTACAACTTTCTTGAAAATATCTCCTTGTAATGTTTTTAGTCGGACTGAGCCATTAGGATTTAACTTTTCGATGATATAGGGTCCCATCCATTCTGTATGCAACTTTTTTGGCTTCCCTTTTACTCTACTATTATATAGGAGTGCTAAATCTCCAACTGACAGATTCTTTTGATTGATATTTCTATCATGCCATGCTTTCTGTTGTTGTTTTTGCACTCTCTGATGTTCTAATGCCAACTGTCGACTTTAATCTAGTTTTGACAACTGTAGTAGCTGTTCGTGTCGAGTATCTTTGACGTCGATATGAAGAGCTATTGCAAAGGTCAGTGCTTGTCGTCGAAAATGTAACGGGATGACAACCTCTTAACCATAGACAAGTGAGAATGGTGTATGTCCTGTTTTTTTCTTATATGTTGTTCTATATGCCCAGAGGACAGTAGGTATTTTATCGTCCCAGTCATCTTTCTCTGTATTGCATATTTCTGTCATTCCTTTTGTAAGTGTTTTATTGAATGATTCTACTGCGCTGTTCGACTGAGGGTGATAAGCTGTGCTTATTCTATGATTGACTGCAAAATCCTTATTCAATGCTTTAATGGTTTTACATACAAAGTGTGTGCCTTGGTCACTTATCAATGTTATGGGACATCCAAAGCATGTTATGATGTTTTCATAAATGAATTTAGCAACAACTTCACTTGAACATGTTTCGACTGGCTCTACTTCTGCCCACTTGGTAATGTATTCGATAGCAGTAATAATATATTGAGCACCTGTTCGTCTTCCCACTACTGGAAATGGTCCAATAAAATCAATAGCCCATATTTCAAATGTTCGGCTAGGGTTAATTGGACATAATGGAATTTTTGTTCTTGGTAGTGGTCGGCCCATGCGCTGACATTTATCACACTTAGATACAAACTCTCGACAGTCTTTATGAATCGTTGCCCACCAGAGTCCTTCCTGTAGGATTTTTCTGGATGTTATCTCTGCATGATAGTGTCCTCCTGTTAGTCCAGCATGGGCTTCTGTAATTATATCCTGTCATTCATGCTCAAGTGCACATCGATGTAATATATCGTCCAAGCCAAGTTTATAGAGGAAACCGTTGATCAAGGTGTAGGGGGCTGCTTTCATTGCTAATATCTTCCTCTTTTTCTCATTCATTCCCTCGGGAGCTTGCCCATTTTCCAAAAATTGTGCAATTTCCATAAGTTCTGAAGGTACTGCTTCGATGTGAAACAAGTGTGCGTTCGGTAAGTCATCTTCAATTCCTGTCAGTTCTTCTCCTGTGTCGATTCTCGATAGGTGGTCTAGTCCGACATTAAGTTTTCTAGGTCAGATGATTACTTCGAATTCAAATTCTTGGAATAGTAATAACCAGCGACATAATCTCCCGTGATGCAATGGCTTAGCCAATAAATAATGGTGGTATTTCTGAAGGGAAAATACCATACCTAATGCTTCTCTTTCAGTCATAGAATAATTTCTTTCAGCTTTATTCAATTTTCGACTGCTGAATGCATTAGGATAGTCCATGTTATCATCTCCAGGTTGTGTTAGGATGGCTCCTACTGCTATTTCGGATGCATCAATATGTACATGAAATTTCTTTGACCAATCTAGAAATTGAAGAATCGGTGCTTCGACCATTTTTCTTTTCAGTGTGTTGAATGAAATGTCGCATTCCTCCGTCCATTTATAATTTCGATCTTCTTTTAGCAATTCTTCCAGAGGATAAGTCATATCGGAATAGTGTCTGATAAAATTTCTGTAATATCCGCTATGTCCTAACAGGATTCGTACTTGTTTCGGATTTACTGGAGCCTTTAGGTCGAGAATGATTTTGATCTTCGCATAGTCAACCTTAATACCTTCTTTGCACACGACATGACCAAGTAATATGCCGATAGGCGTCATGAAGATGCACTTTTTAATGTTTAGGGATAGTTGTATCTATTGACATCTTTCTAGCATTAGTCTGAGCCATTTGCAGTGATCTTTCAACATTGTATAAATTGTCCAGTCATCAAACTATACAGCCATGGTTTTGTAAATGTATTCTTGGAATGCTTTGACGACAATTCTTGAGAAGACCGCAGGTGTGTTCTTCAACCCGAAAGGCATAACTTTATACATGAATGACCCGAATTCGCATACGAATGTTTTCTTTTTCTGGTCTTCTTTTGTTATAGGTACTTGGTTGTACCCCAAGAATCCATCCGTGAAAGAATAACACTCGTGTCCTGCAACTTCATTGATGATTTCATCTGCAAAGGGTGTAGGGAAAGGATCTGTTAGAGTTACCTTGTTTAGCTCTTGAAAGTTGACACAGATTCTCAGTCGAGTCGGATCTTGTTTCTTTGGTTGAACGACCATTGGGATTTCCCATTCCAACTGGTCAATAGCATATATGATTCCTGCAGCAAGCATGTTATCGATCTCCTTTTTGACAATATCCTTATATTTGTGAGCAAGTTTGTAGGGTCTTTTCTTCACGGGTCTGGCATTAGGTTTAATGTCAATTTTCATCTCGCCCATTTCCTTTACAAGCCCTTTCAAATCTTTATAGTCTCAAGCAAAAACGTCTTGGAATTCTTTGAGAATACTGGAGATTTCTGTTGTCTGTTCCTCATTCTAGTAATCACCTATTTTTGCCATTTTTGGTCGATCATCCTTTGAAATATCTACTTCCTTTACTTCAATCTTTGCGTCCATCCATTCTAGTGCATGGTTGTTACTTATCTATCTTTCGCCTTCTTTGATTTGTGTGAAAGTTGGTGGGAAGTCTTTTTCTATGATCTCTGTACTTAAGATTGTTCTTACGGGCTTTGACACACTGGGGTGATCGTTTCTCCATTGAAAAATTTTCCCTACCGACATCTCTATTTCTAGGCCCAGTCTTGTCGAGTGTTTCTTTTCTGTTGTCTTTATATTGTAGCAAGTGTTAGGTGGGTGCATATTCTCTTGTTTGTTTCCGAGTGTTGAAGTTTCTGTTGGCTGTAAGAATTCTTTGATGCTTTTGCTTACTTCGACCAATCTCTCATCCTGCGGAGAAAAGTGGAAATCCTTAATAAAATTTTCTTTTAGATCTTTCCAAAGGAAATTTTCTCCTCTTGCTTCTTCCATCTTGTACCACTTGTTAGGTAGATCGTCGAGTGTTCTGGGAAAGAGGTGAGGCCATTTTCTTTCATCTTTATAGCCTAATTTTCTCCATTCTTTTTTGCAATAATTAATGTGAGCTTCAGGGTTTTGTCCTTGTGTGAACAAATGAATGTTGGCCTAATTTGTCAAGTTTCTTCCTCCAAACATTTCTATGAAAGATGTAGATGTATTATTCCAACTTTGAAGTTTCGACTAATGAGTGTCCCACCCTCTCACAGCTTGACCAGTAAATGTCTCTACCAAACTTTGTAGACGGCCTTTCTCTCCGACATGTTTTGATACCTGTTCGACATGTACATCAGGTGGATCACGTTCTTTATAGCTTAATATCAAGCTACCATATTGTAAATTTTTAACTGGAGCAAGTGTTGGATATGCTCGTATTTTTCGTTCGAAAACCTTTGGTGTGTAGGATACAGAGAGACACTTCTTTATTTGTTTCCTCGAGATGGCTTCCACATTTTAGCATTCTTTTGCATGTAGATCATAGTTCTATTTTCCATTCATATAGTTCTGCATCGGAATTATATCCGAGCGAGATAGGATCTCTGAGATGAAGTTCTCCTCGGTTATTTGGCTCAATGTGATCTTCGTTATTATCTATTTGGTAAAGCTATCGGATATCGTTATCAACTTCTGTAGGTTCTGACCAAGGTTCTCCTTGTGATGGGAATATTGGCACGATAACCTTCTGGCCATTACCTTTCAACTTGATGCAGCTTTTGTCCAAAGAAATTGAAGCCTTCATCTTCCGTCCATATGGTCGACTGACCAAAGCAGGGAAGGATCTTGCATCATCTTTTGGTACGATGATTTCAAAATCTACTGATGTGATACCTTTAATGGAAGTTTCTACTCCTTTCCATACTCCAATCGGCTCAATTAATCCCTGATCTGCAAGCTTTAAGTAGATGCCTGATTCCTGTAGTTGAGGTCGACCGAGTTGGTTCCAAGTATCACGAGTCATGATATTCATTTGGGATTCAAAATCAAGTACAACTTGTCGTACATGATATCCATTTATGTCGAGATCGACTAATGGGTCAGCGTCATTTTTCTTTTTTTGTTTTAGTCATCAAATGTTTTTAGTTTGTCTTTGCTCGACGTGTTTTAATTTATGCAACAAATTAATCATTTTTCCTACAGCTTCTTCATGTGAAATTAATTTGAGCAATTCATTAAGAGTTTCTTCATGCGTTGCTAAATCATGAAATATGTCAGACGCATCTTTGTACACAGATTTTTGTTTTATAGGATTTGGATAATCCTCTTTATCGACAATTCTAGTTATCTGAGGTTTGTCTTGACCAATATGAGTGCATCGCCTTGTTACAATTTGCAAGTTTTTTATTCGCAGCACATCATTTTTTTGAACACAAGATAAAACATGAACATTTTTCTCATTATTTATTTTCTTGATCATGGTAGGGCAATCCTCTAAATAGTGATCACCTACCCCACACTTCGTACAAAATTTGAGATCAGTTCTTTCCTTATAAGGGCATTCTGCGTGTCGATGATTCTCGCTGAAGCATGTAAAACATGCACCAGGTCGACCATATCGAAAGCCTCGACCTCCACTGCCACCACCGCGACTCTGATATCCACCACGTCTATTGTAGCCATTATATCGCCAATCATTTCGTTGATCATTATACCTTGGGTATCTATCGTTCCTGTTTTGATTGTACTGGTTATTTCTTCCATCATTTCTCCCGAATCTGTCGTTTGCTGGATTTTTGTCTTGGTTCTGCTCAACAGAATTTGCTTGGTACACTACATGATAATTTTGCCGATTTTTCAGGTTCAGATGACATTCTTCGATAGAATGTGTATTTACTTCACAAATTTGACACCACCTTGCCTTCTTATTTTTCAGATTGTATGGACAATCATTTTTAGTATGTGAATCATATTCTTTGCATAAATCACAGAAACATCTAGATTGGATGAGTTTTACGTCTTGTCGCCGATCATCATTTCGACAATAATCTTTGGTATGTCCTGAGGTTCGACAAGTTGTACACCATAGCTCTGGTCCTTTTAACGTCATATTTCTGATAGCCTACTCCATACTTTCAAGTTGTTCATCGACATGTCTGTCCATGGATATTAGAGGGTATTCATCATCCATTTCGATTTCTAGTGCTACTCTTAGCACATTTGCATATGTATTAACATTTTGTCGACGGACATGTATTCTCATTTTATTCATCAGACCAGTAATAAACCATTTGATTAATAGTTTTTCTTCGATTTCATAGTCTAATTTGCTTAGGAGGTCTTTAAACCTCTTGTCGTACTCCTTGATAGTTTCTGTCAGCTTTTGGACTGTTGTCTTCAGTCATTCTGCTGCCAGGTATGTCGCATCTTCAATCATAAAGAAGGCCAAAAATCTTTGTTTGATTTGTGCTTTTGTTGCAGTTGGTGTTTTTCCGATGTACCCCATGTACCAAGTCAGTGCTCTCTTTCTTAGTGAGCCAACAAATTGAGCAATTTGTTTTTCTTCATTGGTAATTTGATTAGCTGTCTAGATTGCTTCGCACACAAACTAGTGTCTTCTTGGGTCTTCATCTCCTTCGTAGAACGGAAGGTGTGATGTGGTGTGCGCCATGTATGCTATTGTATTATTCTGAGAATCTGATGGGGGTGTGGGTGGGTTATTTCCACAATCAATACTTGGTGCTTCGTTAGTATGAATTAGTTGTCTTTCTGAACTTGGTTCTCTGTCTTCATACTCAATGACCGTATCTCCTTCGATGTCGCTAGATCTTCCTTCTTCAATTACTTTTTTCGAAATCTAGTTAAAGTTTTTCTCAAATGGGATTTCACTAAATCTCGGACTTTCCAACGTGCTTATCAAATTACTCAAATTTGGTATTGGCATGGGGGCGCTTCTTCATGCTCTGTGTACACTAGATGAAAACTTCTATTTGAAAATTCAGGTTGAAAAGATATCCAATTCCCTTCTTATGCCCGATGAATCAATAGTCTATTGATATCATCGCCTTCTATGCTTCAACGACTCCAAACTCCCGACTGACCAGCATGGAGACCAAGGTTTTCTTCAACAATTTCTTCCACCTGAACGCTTTTTGTTAAATGAAATGGAGATGGAGGTGCTACCATTTCTAGTATTTGAACTTGGAGAGCTCTACCACGCTCTATCCACAAGTCTTCATCCATCGGCGACAATTCTTCTTCGACATCCTGATCATCGCGGACTTGGCTTGATTCTGGCAGATTCCCTTCTGCATTTGTCACAATATTTGATCCTTGCATCCTCCATAGCGCAATTTCCTGCTCCCGTAGCTCTTCACGTCGATGCCTCCTTTTTTCTCTTTTGATTTTCTAAATATATGGGGTTCTTTTGTGACTTAAAAGTCTGTCTTTGTCGTATTTTTTTCCACTGCTAGTCATGTCGTTTGTCATATGTCGAGTTCCATCAAACTAGGTACATCAGAGCATGCTTCATCACCCCCCCAATTCCAACCCGACGGTTTCTAGACTATTGGGGAAGTGTAGACCATCACTTGTTCAAGAAAAATTCCCATTCACGCTCCTTTACAAATTTTTCCCACTTACGTTCTTTCTCCTCCCAGTTAGAGTTTGGAATCGGTGGGGTCAACAAAGGTCTTGTTTTGACAATATGTGCGACACCTTTGTCAATAAAAAATTTAAACAATAATGTCGGTAGAGAACATAAAAATTGATCGGCTAATTCGGTGAATAACTTTCTTCTTATTTCATCTACTGATACTCGACTTTCGATCGCCTGCTCTTCACAGAAATCTTCTACAATCTTTTTGCACCATTCTGATAGATTTGTATGACCTCCGTTGATTAGCTTCGATACTAATTTACGCTCTGCTTCATCGACTGGTCTGTTCATCCAGAAGTTTCTTCAAGGCGGTCGGCACGGATTCTACAAATCACTCATGGGTCTCGGAGAAGAATCGATCTCTTGCTTGGTGAATCGTTAGCTTGTTATGTTGTGCATAATTCTGCAGGTAATTCGCGATTTTCTTCTCCCACTAGTCTCTAATCTCTTGTTCTGAAATCATGGGTCATGCTGCTAGTAATTTTTCATGTATCAATCGGCAACGGAACCAGATGTTGTAATCCCACGGTTCACATAGTTATCATAGATACATTACACAATATAAGCAAGCATACACAATGACACAGATAGAGAGAATAGTCTTTGTATTAACCAACAACAGCAAAACAATATGATAGAATCAATCTCTACTTTCTATCGGCTCACCAGCCTAGATATATATATGTGCAGATACAGTTACATAACCGTCTGTCGGTTTATCCAACCGAACCGACCCATACTAGTCGACATATGTTGCAGAGTGGTCGGGCGGAGGGCCTAGTCGACAGGCCGACCTAGGCCCCTCCAACACATGTGTATGTGTTTGAATTTTATGTGTGAAATGTTATTTTATGGAAATGTATGATACAAATGCCAATCTAAGACATAATTTGCAAATGAGTCAGCTAATGCATTTAAATTTCTTGGAATGTATTGATGTATGATAGAATCAAACTGTCTTTCCAATAATCTAACTTGCAAAAACTGTCGTAGCAAAACAGGATCTCTAATCTGGTAAACAACTGTTAACTGAAATACAACTAGTTGCGAATAAAGTCTTACCTCCAAACGTGAAATGCCATGAATAAGGGCATCTAGGAGAAGCTCTATAACTGCACTGTACTCAGCAACGTTTTTCGTAGTTGGTGTTTTTCCGATGTACCCCATGTACCAAGTCAGTGCTCTCTTTCTTAGTGAGCCAACAAATTGAGCAATTTGTTTTTCTTCATTGGTAATTTGATTAGCTGTCTAGATTGCTTCGCACACAAACTAGTGTCTTCTTGGGTCTTCATCTCCTTCGTAGAATGGAAGGTGTGATGTGGTGTGCGCCATGTATGCTATTGTATTATTCTGAGAATCTGATGGGGGTGTGGGTGGGTTATTTCCACAATCAATACTTGGTGCTTCGTTAGTATGAATTAGTTGTCTTTCTGAACTTGGTTCTCTGTCTTCATACTCAATGACCGTATCTCCTTCGATGTCGCTAGATCTTCCTTCTTCAATTACTTTTTTCGAAATCTAGTTAAATTTTTTCTCAAATGGGATTTCACTAAATCTCGGACTTTCCAACGTGCTTATCAAATCACTCAAATTTGGTATTGGCATGGGGGCGCTTCTTCATGCTCTGTGTACACTAGATGAAAACTTCTATTTGAAAATTCAGGTTGAAAAGATATCCAATTCCCTTCTTATGCCCGATGATTCAATAGTCTATTGATATCATCACCTTCTATGCTTCAACGACTCCAAACTCCCGACTGACCAGCATGGAGACCAAGGTTTTCTTCAACAATTTCTTCCACCTGAACGCTTTTTGTTAAATGAAATGGAGATGGAGGTGCTACCATTTCTAGTATTTGAACTTGGAGAGCTCTACCACGCTCTATCCACAAGTCTTCATCCATCGGCGACAATTCTTCTTCGACATCCTGATCATCGCGGACTTGGCTTGATTCTGGCAGATTCCCTTCTGCATTTGTCACAATATTTGATCCTTGCATCCTCCATAGCGCAATTTCCTGCTCCCGTAGCTCTTCACGTCGATGCCTCCTTTTTTCTCTTTTGATTTTCTAAATATATGGGGTGCTTTTGTGACTTAAAAGTCTGTCTTTGTCGTATTTTTTTCCACTGCTAGTCATGTCGTTTGTCATATGTCGAGTTCCATCAAACTAGGTACATCAGAGCATGCTTCATCACCCCCCCAATGCCAACCCGACGGTTTCTAGACTATTGGGGAAGTGTAGACCATCACTTGTTCAAGAAAAATTCCCATTCACGCTCCTTTACAAATTTTTCCCACTTACGTTCTTTCTCCTCCCAGTTAGAGTTTGGAATCGGTGGGGTCAACAAAGGTCTTGTTTTGACAATATGTGCGACACCTTTGTCAATAAAAAATTTAAACAATAATGTCGGTAGAGAACATAAAAATTGATCGGCTAATTCGGTGAATAACTTTCTTCTTATTTCATCTACTGATACTCGACTTTCGATCGCCTGCTCTTCACAGAAATCTTCTGCAATCTTTTTGCACCATTCTGATAGATTTGTATGACCTCCGTTGATTAGCTTCGATACTAATTTACGCTCTGCTTCATCGACTGGTCTGTTCATCCAGAAGTTTCTTCAAGGCAGTCGGCACGGATTCTACAAATCACTCATGGGTCTCGGAGAAGAATCGATCTCTTGCTTGGTGAATCGTTAGCTTGTTATGTTGTGCATAATTCTGCAGGTAATTCGCGATTTTCTTCTCCCACTAGTCTCTAATCTCTTGTTCTGAAATCATGGGTCATGCTGCTAGTAATTTTTCATGTATCAATCGGCAACGGAACCAGATGTTGTAATCCCACGGTTCACATAGTTATCATAGATATATTACACAATATAAGCAAGCATACACAATGACACAGATAGAGAGAATAGTCTTTGTATTAACCAACAACATCAAAACAATATGATAGAATCAATCTCTACTTTCTATCGGCTCACCAGCCTAGATATATATATGTGCAGATACAGTTACATAACCGTCTGTTGGTTTATCCAACCGAACCGACCCATACTAGTCAACATATGTTGCAGAGTGGTCGGGCGGAGGGCCTAGTCGACAGGCCGACCTAGGCCCCTCCAACACATGTGTATGTGTTTGAATTTTATGTGTGAAATGTTATTTTATGGAAATGTATGATACAAATGCCAATCTAAGACATAATTTGCAAATGAGTCAGCTAATGCATTTAAATTTCTTGGAATGTATTGATGTATGATAGAATCAAACTGTCTTTCCAATAATCTAACTTGCAAAAACTGTCGTAGCAAAACAGGATCTCTAATCTGGTAAACAACTGTTAACTGAAATACAACTAGTTGCGAATAAAGTCTTACCTCCAAACGTGAAATGCCATGAATAAGGGCATCTAGGAGAAGCTCTATAACTGCACTATACTCAGCAACGTTGTTCGTAGTGGGGCCCAAACAACCCCCCCCGACGAGACCAGTTGGCTAGCTGGTGAGTAAATAACCCAAGCTGCCGAAGCCAACTATCGGGTGTGGTGACTGGCGCCATCAGCAAAGCCTAAGAAATGTCCGGTCGACATCTGATACATGAAATGAAGACACACATAAGATTAAATAAACAAACACAAATGAAAACTAGCTCTACAAAATATACAGCTATGTTACAAGAAAAAGCAAAACTGCCTAGGCATAGTACTTCTTCAAGTAGAGCCCATTTCCAAGCTCAGGCAGCTTATTACCCTCGTAGTCTACTAGCTCATAAGCACCCTTCTTCAGTACTTTGGAAATTATGTAAGGCCCGAGCCACATGGACTTGAACTTTCCAGGTCCTAGAGGTTCTTTGTCTTGATCCCATAGTAGAACAAGATCTCCTTCAAGGAACACCCTAGGCTTGATGGACTTATCATACTGTCCTTTGACTCGTTTCATGTGAACTTCGTTTGCTGTGAGAGCATCGCGGCGCTGCTCATCTAGATGTTCCAAATGCAACAAACGTTATTCCAGTACTAAAGTATCCGGGAGTAATTGAACAACCAATTTCAACGAAGGAATCTCGTATTCAATCGGAACGACTACTTCTATCCCATGCACAAGCTGAAAGGGAGAGAACCCGATAGCAGTCTTTACATTCGCTCGGTAGGCCCAAAGAGAAAGGTATAGCATGATGTGTCAGTTGTTTCGACTGGCATTAACAGTTCTTTGTAGTATTACCTTTAAAGTTTTGTTAACTTCCTTGACTTATCCATTCGCTTGTGGATAGTATGAAGATGAATGTTCTTGCCGAAAACCTAGCATTGTATATAACTCGATCATCATGCTATTCTGGAAATGACTATCGTGATCAGTCACAATCTCTTTAGGTATGCCGAACCTTGCAATAATCTGATTAAATAGGAAATAAGTGGTTGTTTCTCCATCTGCCTTGACAGTAGGCGTTGCCTCCGCCCACTTGGTGAAGTAGTCGACGACAACGATGATATAATGATTCCCTCCAGCCAAAATTGGATTGCAAGTCATGTAATCAACCCCCTATTTTGTGAAAGGGCCTGCTGTAGTTACAGGATGAAGAGGAGCTGGATGTGCCCTCATTTTTCTAGTGAAAAATTGACACGGACGGTAGCATTTCACGGCTTCCACACAATATTTAAAGATTGTGTGCAAAAAATATCTGGCACGCAGTATCTTCTGAGTTGTTGCCAACCTAGAAAGATGTCCCCCACAAGCTCCACTGTGGGCATCATTTAATACTGCTTCAGCTTCTTCTAAAGTTAAACAATGTCGTAAGATGGAATCTACCCCATGTCGATACAAAGTATCTGAGATGATGAGATAGTTTTTTGCATGGCTTTTCAGCTTGCGTTGTTCTTCTCTAGAAAAAGTGGTAGAACACCTCAAAGTCTAGAGATATACTAAGATATCCCTGTACCATGGGTTAGAGGAGGCAATGAGGAAGATATGTTCATCCGGGAATGATGATTCTTCCTCGATATGCTCTAAGTCACTCGAAAAATTTGAGATTAACTCAGCGAACACTAGTGATTTCTTCGACTTGGCCGATTGGAAGACCAAATCGAACTCCTATAAGATTACAATCCATTTATTGTAATTCCCATCGATGATTCGTCGAGTGAGCACATACTGAAATGGATTGACTTCTGCTATCACCGTAGTTTTTTGTAGAAGTATGTAATGATGAAGCCTCTGTACCACATAGACTGCATCAAGTGCTAATTTCTCAACATGTGAATATTTAACCTCAAGAGCTATCAATGCATGAGAAAAATAGTAAACAACATGCTCTTGGAGAGTGTCATCCTCCTGAACTAATACTATGCCAATTGTATTAAGAGACGCTGCCAGATATAAAAGAAAATATTTTACATAGTCCGACGGGCTCAACAAGCCGGGGCTGACAGTACTTCCTTTTTCAAGGCCTCAAAGGATGCTTGAGCAGCCTCATCCCACAAGAAGTATGTGTCTTGTTTGAGCAATCTCATAAAGCCTTTCGTGATCTTAGCATAGTTTATAATAAAGCGTCGTAAGAAATTAGACATGCCTTGCAAACTTTGAAGTTGTTGCAAGGTGCAAGGAGGAGGCAAATTTACAATCACCTCAACTTTCAACGAGTCGACCCTTATACCACAATTGGATACAATGAAACCCAGTAAACATCCTGACTCGACACAGAATACGCACTTATTAGGATTCAAATGAATCTTATATTGTCTGCATCTTTCAAACACAAGTCTTAGATGGGATGGATGATCCTGTCTCTTTCGAGATCGCGCCAGGAGGTCATCCAAGTACGGTTCAACTATGTGTTTGATATCGTGAAAAGACAAATTCATCACTCGCTGGAAAGTAGCTCCAGCATTCTTTAAACCGAACGACATCTTCTGGTAAGTAAAGCTTCCCCACGGGAAAATGAAAGTTGTTTTGTGTTGATCTTCGGGTTTGATTTGTATTTGATTGTATCCCGAAAATCCGTCCATGAAAGAGAACATCTCGTGTCCCGCACAAGCATCTATGATCTGGTCTATAAATGGTGTAGGATAGTTATCTTTTGGACAAGCTTTATTCAAGTCCCGAAATTCGGTACAGACTCGGATGGTACTTTTCTTCTTATCAACTGAAATAGGATTTGAAACCCATTCCGTCATGTCAATCGGATAGATGAAACTGGCCTTAAGCAACTTTTCAACCTCCTCCTTAATGGTGGCCGCTTTTCGTGGATTCACAGGACAGAGCTTTTGTCTCATAGTTTTTGCATTAGGGTATGTAGTGATGACATGCTCCACAATGGTTGGATCGATACCTGGCATCTTCTCATATGACTAGGAAAAAATGTCACAGAATTCTTTAAAGAGCTTGGTATACATAGCGATCTCTTCTGGAGAACAGTCTGCACCAATAAAAATGTTTTCCACGACCCCAGGTTTGGTGGAAATATTGATCGGGATTGTCCTCGATATGTTATCCATATTCCCTTCAGCGTAAACAGCTCTTGAAGTAGAAGGGAAGGATGACAAATCAAAAAATCCACCGGGTCTCAAAGAGAATTCTCCTCTCTCTATCCTGTCTAGGTTTGGAAGCAGGTAAGACCTATGATGCATATGTTCCCATGGCTGGTCCAGGCCCATCATGGCTTCCAAAATGGATTCATCAAACGGTAAGACTGTATCTAAATAGTCGAAAGAATGGGTAGAATTCAGTGACCATGCAGGAGCATAGTCCATATCTGACTCAACAGAGACTGGCGGAGTCACGATATGTTCCATTGCAGCATGTTGTGCTTCCATGTAGGCTACTTCTACAACGGATAAAGGCACTGAACGTTCTAATGCAGTAGGAAGGATCCACGAATCAGTCCTAAGACCAACCGTGAAAGTTTCAGTAGAATTACCTATATCAGAACGCATAAAAAGAACAGGGGAGGGTAGGTCGAAAGTGCCTATTAACG
Source organism: Larix kaempferi (assembly GCA_027924585.1). Lineage (NCBI taxonomy): Eukaryota > Viridiplantae > Streptophyta > Pinopsida > Pinales > Pinaceae > Larix > Larix kaempferi. The sequence goes on along the minus strand of BSBM01001474.1, from coordinate 3,553,217 downwards.
ACCCGTAAAGCCCTGCTCCTAAACTCTCACTTACTGGGGCAGATTGATCAACTAAAGGGATAGTAGTATCTGATGAAGTCTGGTTGTTTTTCCGAGAGAATGAAAGTTGATCGATTGTGACGATCTTGCCTTCGTGGGGGAACATAACAACTCAGAAAACTGCTGATGCAATGGCTCGCATGGCATACGTCCAGCTTTGGCCTAATAACATGTTGTAATCAAGAGGAGCGTCCAGAACTTCGATCTCTATAGCAACTGTCTTACCGACAAGTGCAATTTCAAACGACGGTAGAACTCCATGTGGACGGAAAGTCCTGCCATCAAAGGAAGTAAGCAGTGTGTTAGCGGGGGCTAGCTCGAGAGAGCCTAAAGCTTTCCAGCAAGAAATGGACATCACGCACGTCGACGCATCGTGTTAACACCCAAAAAGTGTTCACTACCTCATCTACCTCATTACATGGCTCATTTGTCCATTTTCCTACCATATTTCCCTTAAAAACCCAAAAAATCCCACTAAAATGCCTCCAAAAGGCCACAAAACCATTAAAAAAGCCTCAAAAAGGCTAAAACACCCCTTTTTCCTCCAAAATTCCTCCAAAATAGCAAAATCCCTCTAAAAAGGGAATAAAAAATATAAAATAATGAGGAAAAGGAGGAAAAAACCCTATACAGCTGCCCTAAACCATATGGTTCCCAAAACCATGGGCCAGCACTCCACCACCAAAAAACTATAAATAGGTGATGGAGACCCCTTATTTCATATCCACAGTCAAGTATACCATTACTCTGCCAAAATCTCTCTTGAAACCCTAGCTCACCATTGAGCCAGTTTCACCTTGAGAGCCCCTTTTGGCCCATTTCCACCATTGGAGAAAGAGAAGGAGCACATTGGAGCTTGGAGCAACCCTCTTGGACATTGCAAGAGCTTCACCAACCTTCACATTGGAGGTAATATTAATACAAAAACCATTATTTACATCTTGTGGTTTATGTTTCATGCACATGTTTTAGAGTAGTTTACATTTTTGTTTTAGCATAATAATTTACATTTACTGAACTGCTACTAAGGAGTCCATTCTCCTTAGTAGGTGCTCATTTGCACAAGCTAGGGGTAAAACCCTAGCTACAGTTTGGGCGACTCCGCTAAGTTTGAATTTCTGGTTACAATTTTTAAATCCTTTTTCTGTTCGGCTGTCCCTTTCGGCCGCCGTATACCGCGTTTTTTCCCCACACAGTCGCGCGCTGACTGCGTCTTTCAGGCACTTACCTACGACCTGACCGTGGCTCTCAGACTGTTTCTGGCGACCTGTCGTCCGTTTTCAGTCTGTTACCTGCGATCCGACCGCGGCTATTAGCCTGTTTGGGACGGTCTGACTGCGGCTATTACCCTCTTTCAGGCGTCCCGCTTGCGGCTTTTGGCCAGTTTCCCGCAACCACCCGGCATCTTTCCTGCGTCCCGCCTGTGGCTTTCGAACAGTTTCCCGCAACCCGTCGGCGCCTTTCGGCGTCTTTCTTGCATCCCTCCTGTGGCTTTCCGCCAGTTTCCCGCAACCCACTAGCGCCTTTCGGCGTCATTCCCGCGTCCTGACTGCGACTTTCGGCCCCTTTGCTACGTCCCGACTGCGTCTGTCTGCCAAAAAACTGCGTCCTGTCCACGCCTGTTTCCCTCAAACCCGCGGTCCGACTGCCCAATTTCGCCACAGACCCGCGGTCTGATTTCTGCATTTTTTCCAGTTTTGAGCCCAGAACTTTGCTGCACTATTTTCTGCAATAGCACAGCCCTCTGTCCTACCTGCAGCCACCCTTCCTTACAGCATTTTTCTGTAGTTTTTTCTGTTTCGTTTACAGAACCGTTTTTTCATTTTTAGCATTTTAAAGTTGAAAAAGAAAATTGTGCATTTTAAAAGTTAATTTTTGTATTGTTATTGCTAGATAGAAAGTTGCCCTCCCTAGTGGCACTTTCTACTTGGGTTCATCATTATCTCACGAGCACACACTCTGTCACATAATTCAAGTGAGCCTTAAAAACTACTTAACTCAACCAATATTCTAACCCCACTTGGGGAACACAAAAGAATCTTTGTAGTTAGGTAGGATCGGGGGGATAGGCTTCCAATAACACCCCTCGGTTATTTACACTTGAGACATAGTTGTTGTCCAATTAGGGAACCAAAATCCCCTAGTACTTTTTGGCACGGTCACAACCAGTTTACCAGAGGGCCTCTCCCCTAGGAGGGTTGAAGTCGCGAGACTGGTTCCAGAGGCCTGAGTGGAATACCGCACTCCATTCAGTAAACGAAGGGCTACCTTTCGCAGTTCTCGAGATATCCCTGTATTGGGGTATTGCGGTAAAAGGACCAAACGGGAGATTCACCTTTCTAGACGTGTCATGAACGGGGTATCTTAGTTTCCATTCTTCTAGGATTGACTACCCGGTGTCCCTCCCGGTAGGGGGACATCTTAGCCACTTGGCTTTCCTATTCATATTGTCTGACTTGGATTTCATCACCTTGCAGAGGATATGTCTAGTTGAGTCAGAATACCTTTTAGTTAGGTGTTTGCATGCTCCCTTACCCCCTTGTGGTCTAGTGAGTCCACCATTTTTTATTTTTAGGAAACCTGCTGCTTGTTGGTATTCTGACCATTTTGTTGGTACTCCACCTATTGTAGCACAGCTGTTACAGTGGGTGTTTTGAGTTGGTTGTTGGCCTGAGTGCCTTGTTTTTGAGCTCTCCTTCTGCACACTCTGTTGCATTAGGGTTTTCAAGTTTTTTTTTACTCACCTCAACCCACAAAGTTTTGACACCATCTGTCACCATTGAGTCCCTGAGACATTCTCGGTGCCTCAGGGGCGAGCCCCCACAGCACGGTTCACTTGACACCACCCGTCATAGACTTCGATCCTCATCACTTGATACCACTTATCACAGATCTAGAGCCTTGTCACTTGACTCCACTCGTCAACGGCATAGGACTCTGTCACCAGATATTGACGCCCCTTACTTTACCTCTGATTCTGAAGAAGAGTCTGAGAACCCCATTTACACTGCCCCTACTAGCCCCATGGCTGGCGCAACTTCCACTCCTTTCATTGTAGGGACCATTGGTGGCACATCCACCACTACACCAGTTACCACACCTGCTCTGGGAATGCCCTCGATGGGGGCCACATCCACCATCCCGGTCACCATTCCCATTCCTGTAGCTGGCATACATACCACCACTCCACCAGTGACTCACACTACCCATGGTGGTGCAGGCCCATCCTATACTACCTTAGTCCCCCCACTTGGGGGAAACATTCCCAACCCTGCCCCTCTACTGGGGGGCATGGGCCCCAACTTGGTCCAACCCACTCCTGTGTCACATCCTTCTTCTAATCTGGCATTCATGGCTAGCCTCAACCTACCTGATCTAGCCAGACTGACCAACGACCCTATCCGACATGACCCTGCGTGGCCTCATATGCCCACCAAGCTCCCCTCGGACATCCCTAAGTTCAAGGGCAAGGCAGGTGAGGACCCACAAAACCATATCATGTCCTTCCATCTATGGTGTTCCTCCAACTCCATAGTGGATGACTCTATTCGCCTCCGTCTGTTACAGCATACCTTCACTGGCTCTGCAGCCAAATGGTATATCGAGCAACCTCATGGGACCCATGCCACCTTTGCTTCCCTTGCCTCGACCTTCCTGCAGTTCTTCTAGTTACCTGTCCGCTATGACACGGGCGTTGAGATACTCCTATCTTGTAGACAAAACACAGCTACCCACATCACGGACCACATTCATGAGTGGCGTAGACGCCGAAGGTTATGCAAGATCAAATTAGATGATCGTATCTTCCTAGATTGGTTCCTCAAGTCCCTTCTGCCTGTCATTGCTAAGGATGTAGCTTCCGAAAGACCCCAGTCTGAAGAAAATGCCATCCTTGAGGCACAACAGTTCAACCTTATTTATGCCCAGTCGGGTTACCTGTATACCATTATACCTGATGCCCCTCACGGCGAGTCCTCCCAGCACGATGTGCTGGGGGCATCCCACACTGTAGACGGCATCATTGGCCGGATTTCTTCGCATCCCTAACCCTTTTCCACAGCACGTCCTACCCCGGGCCCCAACCTTTCGCGGGCTACCTCACAGTCTGGGGCTACCAACTCATATGCTCCTATGACACATCACCATCATTCCCATGGTCCCACCTATCCACCTAAGTGCTTCGGTCATGCGCCCCTTGCTTACAACCCCCCGGTCGCACCTCAGCCCTATTACCACCAGCAGGCGGCACCAGCTCCTGCGCCTCCTCAGGCCCAACCCACTTATTACCACCAGCAAGCTGCACCATCTCCTGCGCCTTCCCAAGCCCAACCAGCTTATTACCCGCCACAGGCAGCCCCTGCGGTCAACCCACAACCTGCTCCGCAGACATATCAACAACCTACTCAAGGTTCCGCACCTGCGCAGCCTCCACCTACCTATCATCCACCGCAGCCTGCTCCTGCACCTACACAACCTCAAAACCCACTTGCTGCTCAAGGGCAAGTTTATGCCCAAAACAACCCGCAGCAAAACTAGAACAACCAACGCAACCAGGGCCAACAAAATTGCGGCAAGGGTCGTAATCGTGGGAACAACCAACCTACAAACCAAGGTGGTCAACCGGCTAATCCCCCAGACAAAAACAACGTGGCCCCCGCTAACCAAAACCCTGATCGCCCGCCCAAGCAGGCTAAAAACCCTAATTTGAGAATGAACCATCCTTGTTCTATCTGGGGGGTCTATGGCCACTACACACATACTTTCCCACATTTGGAGCGAGCTCGGCAACTTTGGGTTGATGATGCCCATCGCCAAGGACATGCAGTTCCTCAAGCGCAGCCCAACCCCCCACAACCTCAGCAGCCACCTTTGGTGCTGCAAAACCCCTTACCAACCCAAGGCATCGTGAACACTCAGCCGTTGGCACCCCCCCAAGCCAATGCGCCACCCCAACAACAACAGATCACATACCCCACTCCTGATCAACCCATGTTTGACTCAGGTACCCACCACTTGTTGATGATGTCTTCCGCTGATGTCAACCTTCAGACTCGCCGGAACCAATATGGCTCCACCTATGAAGCCCCTCCCACTGATAAAACCACTGACGCTCATCCCACTGATCAAGCGTTACGTATACCTCCACCTCCGATAGATGGTGCTTCCAAATCCCCTCGCTTCCCACTTCGCCGTATCAACAACAACCCCAATGCGCGCGCTGCGTCCAACTACAACATTGTAGACGACCTAGCCCAATCTCCCGCAGCCATGTCTGCGTTAGAAGTCTTGAAGAACTGCCCTTCCCAGCGCAATACTTTACTCTCATCCATTGGGGCTATTGACCCAAATGATTCGAATTTGATGGCATTTGATTTGGACCAGTCCGAACCACGCTTGCCTTCCACCTTAGCATTCCAAGTTTCTGTTTCCGTTCAGAATCTTGTCATCCATCGATGCATCATCGATGAAGGTGCCTCCACATGCGTTATGTCTACATTCGTATGGAAGAAGTTGGGATCCCCTACCCTCCAGCAGTCCACCACTGCGTTACACGCCTACGACGGTCGTTCGGCTCAGCCCCAAGGTCTCCTAGCCAATGTCCCTGTCCAGTTAGGTGGTAAAACCGTCCTCATCGATATTGAGGTCATCAATGCCCAGCTTGATTACAACCTCTTACTCGGTCGCAGCTACATGTACGCTATGCGGGCGGCCGCTTCCTCTATCTTTCGTACCATGATGTTCCCCCATGATGGACGTGTGGTTAAGATCGACCAACTCACTTACTATGATCCAAATGCCCCCGCTGCACCCGAAAATGTTCTCCCCATGGTTGAACAACCGGTCAGTGGTGCTGCTAATTCATTTGTTTCCTCTTTGGGACCTGGAGTTTACTCAGACCCGCCGATGACATCCACCTTCCAATCCATTCCTCCCTCGTCATCTACGCCCGAAGTGTCTGACTTATGTACCCTCTCCCACGATAACCAAACAACTACCAATCAGCCACCCTTGTTGCCTAAACCACCACTGGTACCTAGCCACATTGGTGTTACACCTATCCATACAATCCCCTTCCTAGTCCCTCCATCGGGAGTAGTAAGCGCCCCGGTTATGGCTACCCTTAGCCTCCCTGGGCTAACCTTGGGATTACCCGTCTAGTACCTTTCGCCTCCCGTTCCCCCGCCGACACCAAGCGTCGTCCTCCAACCAGTGCAACCCATGGCTACTACCACTCAGCCACCCCTCGGTGTCTCTACCCCTTCGTACTCCACAAATCCTCCCCCTACTCCCAAACCCACTGGGGGCATAGGTCCCCAACCTTACACTGCTGTACCACCTCCCAAGACAGTCAAAAACCCCCCATTCTTTCATGCTCCTCCCAAATGCTCATTGTGTGACGAGTTAGGCCATGCGACTCATCAGTGTCCACAGTTACCTGCATTACAGGGACACATGCAGATGCTCGACGACGACCCCAACATCTCGGTTGTTGAACTAAACCCCACCCCCAAGCCTAAAGATAAATCACTGCGCACTAACAACCCCTGTGCCATATGCGGTATTTACGGGCATTACTCACATCATTGTCCCGATCTCCCCGATTACAGAGCAACTCTCTATGAGATGAACAATCTGGATCTTGAGACGACACCAACCACTATTGAAGAGATTCACCCCCCGATCTCACCCCCATCAGGGGAGGTCAACACCATTTACATGATCTCTTCAACTACCATTCCCTCGTCAACCGATTTGACAACCCAAACTTTCCGTACTAATGAGGAGATTCTTGAGGAACTCACTGCCCCGGAGTATCCCTGGGATGACATGCACCATCGTTCGTATTTCCTCCCAGAAGCATCTTCCTCTAGCACCGCTACCCAATTTGTGGTTGAATCCAAAGACTTCCTTCCCACCAAGGTCGACTGGTTCAAGGACCCTATTCCTGCTCCTGACGCCTTCGAGGAGGGTAACGTGGTCAACATCTCACCTGTCATCCAAATTGACATTGCTGCACCAGGAGGTACACCTGAACTCATAACTTTAGGATCCTCTTGCAGTGAGCATGAGATTGAGGAGTACAAACAACTCTTCCAGGAATTCCGTGATGTCTTTGCCTGGTCCTATACCGAAGTGCCCGGTCTTGACCCCGCCATCATAGAGCACCACCTTGACACCTTTGAGTCAAGGGGAATAATAGATTCCCTCGACCCTGGGATAGGGGGCATGATCAATCATTTTGAACCTTCCCCATCACATCTATCTCAGCACGTCAATGAACCCATTGTTCAAACCCACACATATGTGATCCATAATCACAAACCCCATGCACATAGCATGGGGGCAAGTCATTAACCCTGCTCACTTTTTCACACTTGTGATCTCAACCATTTTTGAGGTCACATATCACTTGTAGATTTGATTTGATTTGATACACCTAGTATTCTTCCCCCACGGGTCATCATTTCTCCCCACCACTGCATCCTTGGCTTGACGGGCTCACCTTTATTTGCAACCATTTTTTAACCTAGTTAGTTCCTTTGACCATTCCGGAGTCCTTATGACCTCCGTTTTTTGCACCATTTGCACCGTCGGATTCATATTTCCGCGCTCGTGATGATGCTTGAGATCATTTCTCGCTCTCACCAGGACCAATATCAACATTGTGTCCTGACACCTTGTCGCCCCGGTTTGCATGCCCCATCGACCGTAGCCCGTTTTTGATATACCTTATATCATCGGATTCATTTTTCCGAGCCAGTGATGATGCTTGAGATCATTTCTTGCTCTCACCCCCATATTTTTTGGGTCTTTTTCCAAAACACCCCCCATCGCCTCGGTTGGCGTGCTACATCGGCCGTTATCCATTTTTGACACTCTTTATATCGCCGGATTCATTTTTTCGAGCTCGTGATGATGCTTGAGATCATTTCTCGCTCTCACCTGGTACAGTTTCAACATTGTGTCCCAACACCTTGCTGCCTCGGTTTGCGCACCACATTGGCCGCCATTGGATTGTTCCACACATTTACATGAGCCATCCACTCCTGTCATACTGCAAATGTTTCGTTATTTTTCCACCATTTCATTCACCCCGCAAGGAGGCCCACCATTGTTCCCTCCCACCCTTGTTCTTGGTCATCATACATGTTCCTTGATTGAACACTTCCTCCTTGCTTGGCCATTCCTTTTGTTCGGTATAATTTTATCCCTTTTTCGGGCCGAACAAGTCCTTTACGAAAAAGGCACTTAGGGAGTTTCTGTTAAGCTCTTTTCTGACTCCTAAAACAATGAAAAGATCGCCGAGAAATCTTGCTTCCTTTCATGCTCGTTAAAGTACCTGAAAGGGCGTCTATCTGGTATAAGTTTACCCCTTTTCCGGACCTGGTAGACTAATTACGAAAAAGGAATACTCTAGTCACACCGGCTAGAAGAGTTCTTCATTGTATCCTTTTATGCTTCTTTGGGCCTTGGAGACTAAATATACGAAAAAGAAACCCCCTGGAGTCTTCTTATTTGCTTTCAGACTCTCTAAAATTGAAAGCAACCACGAGCATGAACTGTCATGGGCTCGTATAAATCCACACGACAGTACCATTCCATTCCTTCAGAGTCTTCTTATTGCTTTCAGACTCCTTAAAATTGAAAGCAACCACGAGCATGAATTGTCCTGGGCTCATAAAATCCACACGACAGTACCATTTTACACACACTTCTTCTAGTTCCTTAACCCATGAAGAAGTCATTCCGTGCCTCCCGGCACTATGATCGATCATCTCGGCAGCGCCCCCAATCAGGTCACCTTTGTTCAGAGTATTCTGCAGTCTCCTGCCATTTTACCCTAGCTTGAGTCTCCATCAGCCTAGTCACCATCCCAGATCCAATACAGCTATGATCCCTTTCCCATCAGTCAGTTTCATATGCTGCCCGATCATCCCCATTTTTCATACTCTGAACAAAGGAAGTTTGAGTCCACCCACTCTACTTGCCCAGTTTTCCCCCCAGTTTGTCAGTCCTACCATCAGTACTATCACATTTTGGTTCTCCACCTCGCGCTCCTGTCAAGGAAACATCATTGCCTTGATAGTTGCAGGTCTCCCTCTTTCGATGACAGCCCCTCTATTCTAGAGGATAGGCCCAAAGGTCCCTGCACCTTGGACCCATCACCATCTGTGGTGAGTGCCTACGGACCATTTTGAGAGGAGTCATCATTGCCTCTCCGAATGGTTGTTTCTCACATGCTCGACCTCAACACCTTGATCGCATCGTTGAGAATCGCGCAGGATTTACATACCTACCATTATTTGTCGAAGACCCCGGATTTCCCCTGACTCTAGCACATTGGTGAGTCACTCCGGAACACCCAGTTGTATGTTCCCATGGATTTTCGGGCTGCGTTGGCGATTGTATTCGGAAGCCATCCAGTTATATGCTTCCTCGAGTACCCAGTACCGTCCCAGATCAGTCCCAGTTCAGTGTACCATTGCGAGTATACCCCTTGTCACTCTGATCCAGCAGCTCATCAGTTCCTTTGGTACCACACTCGGTAGCACTGTTGATTGTTCCAGTGTATCATTTCTTCAGTTCAGACATGGTCAGCCCAACAGTATGTCACAGATTTGTGTCCCCTCCGGACCCTTATGATGTACACAGTGGTTCTCTATGTATCTTACAGGTCCTTCTTTTCGGGCCTCACAGTTCTTTTTATGTATCTTGATACGAGCATGGGTATGCCCGCCTCGTCCATATATTGAGATTCTTCCTCATTCAGTATTTGAGGTCATGTATATTTCAGGTCCCCATTTTTTTTGGACCCCATTGTTATTATTATGTTATATCCTGATATGAGCATGGGAATGCCCACCTCGTCCATATGATCAGATGATTCCTCATCCATTATTGAGGTTATGTATTTTAGTTCTTGCAGTTTGTTTGGGATCGTTGTTCCGGGCTTCAGTTTGTTTCTTCTCTTCTCCATACCCCAGGAAAACCATATATGACTTATGATGTCCATCGGCCATACGATGAGCTCCTGCCCTCGCACATCAGAGGGCAATCTGTTAACACCCAAAAAGTGTTCACTACCTCATCTACCTCATTACATGGCTCATTTGTCCATTTTCCTACCATATTTCCCTTAAAAACCCAAAAAATCCCACTAGCATGCCTCCAAAAGGCCACAAAACCATTAAAAAGCCTCAAAAAGGCTAAAAAACCCCTTTTTCCTCCAAAAATATCCAAAATTCCTTCAAAATAGAAAAATCCCTCTAAAAAGGGAATAAAAAATATAAAATAATGAGGAAAAGGAGGAAAAAATGCTATACAGCTGCCCTAAACCATATGGTTCCCAAAACCATGGGCCAGCACTCCACCACCAAAAAACTATAAATAGGTGATGGAGACCCCTTATTTCATATCCACAGTCAAGTATACCCTTACTCTGCCAAAATCTCTCTTGAAACCCTAGCTCACCATTGAGCCAGTTTCACCTTGAGAGCCCCTTTTGGCCCATTTCCACCATTGGAGAAAGAGAAGGAGCACATTGGAGCTTGGAGCAACCCTCTTGGACATTGCAAGAGCTTCACCAATCTTCACATTGGAGGTAATATTAATACAAAAACCATTATTTACATCTTGTTGTTTATGTTTCATGCACATGTTTTAGAGTAGTTTACATTTTTGTTTTAGCATAATAATTTACATTTACTGAACTGCTACTAAGGAGTCCATTCTCCTTAGTAGGTGCTCATTTGCACAAGCTAGGGGTAAAACCCTAGCTACACATCGTCATCTACGACAACCCATCTAATGGTCACAGGACCATGGACCACTTCAATCTATAGGGATACGTGGTATGGCAACTGATACTTGATATCAGACATATCAAAGCACGCAGTCATGTTAGATGATTCCATACTTCCAATCGCTGCTAGAAGTGCATTTCATTGTAGAAGACAACTTTGCAAAACTTCTAAGGTGGACATAACACAAGGGGTTGGGCTATATCTTCAACCACGTTGTAGTTAGAAGCAGCCTGAGCGTTGGGGTTGTGCGAGGCCCATTTCAAGACACCTTTCGGGATCTTGGGCAGCGGATCCATTGGAATGTGGAGAGAAGTGGAAGATTCAGGAATATCTTTATCCTTGTTCTGCACATCCGAGGTATAATTTCTTGCTCGCGTTTGCAAAAGTGCATTCGTGCTAACCATATTAATGAAAGTTTGATCAACTGAGGCCTGAGTGGTGCCCCCAGCTTTGGAGGTGCCAGAAGTTGAACCCTGCCCTTTAGGAAATGGATCTTTAAGTACGGTAGGTTTCTTTTCTTGAAGCAGCTTCTGGGCTTCTTCGAGTAGAGGGCATTGGTGGGTGAGGTGGTCCTACTTGCAAAGTTTACAAGGGAACTTAACCTTCTTCTTCTCTTTGTTACCCTCCTCAGCATTCTCTTTTTTTGGCTTTTGATGGTTCCCCTCTCCTTTCTTGCCCTTCTTTTTGTTATTGGGATGCCGAGGTCCCTTTTGATTATTCTGAACTTGGTTAATAGATTCAGAAGTAGAAGGATAGGTTGTGACAGAAGTAACTTCTGCAGTCGATTGTTTGACAGATAAGGCATGAACCTATTTGGTCAATTCCTTGAAAGCTGCAGAGTCAACTGAACCCACTATGCCATCAGCATGTGGTCTAGGTTTAGGTCTACTCAGATCAGTATTTTGATCGCGGTGCATCAGGTACAATTTCATAAAGTAACCCAAATTGTGCATAAACGAGGTCTAGCTGCTGGGTCCGCAGGATGGCTTCTTTCTCTGTAGACACTCTAGAAGTAGATACTTCCTTAGAAATATAAGGAACGAGTGATTTCAAGTACCACTCAAGAAGGAATTATGGAGGTATATTGGTTTTAATGAGCCTCTTCTATCTTCGCCACTCCTGAATGTGATCAGATAAGTGAGTGGCTTTATTTTGTCTAAATGTAGACAAAAGTTATGTTCTGGCATCATACCGAACAGGAAGCTGGAAGTGGTTCAGAAAAATAGTTGCGAGATCCCGAAAATTAAACAATGTAGCTGCAAGTAACTCAATGTACCATTTGGCTACAACACCGGTTAAGGTCCTTTGGAACAGTCTCAACCTAATGGAATCTTCATTTAATGAATTCGAGGAACACCATAAATGGAAAGTAGTGACATGGTCACCAGGGTCCTCACCAATTTTTCCTTCGAATTTTGGAATGTCCAAAGGTAACTTGGTAGGAACTGGTGGCCATGTGGCGTTGTGATACACTGGATCGTTTGTCAATTTGGAAAGATCTGGAAAATTTAAAGTTTCTAGAAATGGTAAACAAGGCCTGCAAGACGGTATTTGATAAGCTGGGGTCACAAGGGGAGAACCACCCATAGTTTGACATGTGAACTGTTGGTAGGGGTTTCCCCCAGCCATCTGCTGGTAGAGTTTCCCCCAGTCATCTGCTGGTAGGGGTTTCCCCCAGCCATTTGCTGGTAGGGGTTTCCCCCTGCCATCTGTTGTTGTGCGAAAGTATTATTGAAATTCCCCCACCCATATGAAAGTGGGTTAGTGGTCTATGGGTTCGTCCACTATGGCTGGGCGTTAGCCCCGCCATATTACTGGTTAAAAATGTTACCCCCTCCCCCTGAAAATAAAGAAAAAGGGATGTTTCCTGTAGGTATATTACCTTGATTCATGTTATAGCCCGCAAAGTTGTTGAAACCAGTGGTAGTTGACATAGACGGTGCAGTCATGGTACTCATGACAGGCACAGTTGCAGAAGCATTTGGCCCTACATTGGGTGTGGAAATCCAAGTGTTGGGTATGTGGTATAACGGTTGAGTCACAGGAGGTGGAACTAGATTCGCTGTACTGCTAGGTCCAAAAGTGGGTGTAGAGGCAGATGCCATAGTTGTTGAACTCGGCATGCCTAACGTGCCAGCATTAAAGCTGAAGGACGGAGTGGACACAGAGGTTGTCTGTGTTGAACTCGGTGTAGCAGTGGAAAGAGGATTTACAGTATTCGTATTCATACCTATTATGGGAGTCTGTGGGACTCCCAGTTCGCCTCCTGTATTAGTCATAAAATGCCCAGGTGTAAACAAGTATGCACTATAATCAGGCTACTGGAAACTAATGGGTAATAGAAGCGGATTGTTAAGATTAGTCAGAGGAGGATTAAATGGAGTACTGAACTCACCAGAAGTGAAATCTTCAATCTCAACTGTATTAAAATTTTGCTGATCTGGAGTCCCCGGTTGTGGTTCCTCAAAAACCTTTATTTCAGGTATTTTTGTTGCAGGTTGTGGTTCCTCAGGAATTTCTATTTCAAGATTTTCTGTTGTAAAATGTAGTTCCTCAGGAAGTTCTATTTCACCAGTGGTTTCCAAAGGAACATTGGGTTCTACCCTCTGTCATCTAGCTGGCGGTAGTGGTTCCGTTCTAAGTGGGGGAAGGTTTTGCAACCTTCTCGACCTACGAAGTTCTTGGTCTTCCACGATTATATATAAAAAATAAAACTAAGAAAAAATCCTAGTGGCCACTAAGACTAGGGGGAAAACAACACACCACTAAAAAATCCTAAGTATTCAAACCAATCAAACAAGATGCCTTCCGGAGAAGAGTCTGGGATGATGAGAGCTCATAACAGATCAATGAAGGATGAAGAATAGTTACCCGGGGTCCACAATACACTGACTAAGGGTGCAAGCGCTAGAATCACCCAACCGCCCTCCCAAAGACCTGCAAGGGATTTCCTCCCATGTTTGTCCTAGGTACAGCAGATATACCCTCCGCTGTCACCTGTGTATGATCCTATGGTCAGATACTAAGGCTACCATACATGCGAAATATCCTGAGGGAACAGTCGTCAGCCTGATCAAAATGCGTGGGCAGGGTAACTAAGCCCGAAATCCAGATGGATCCCTGTACGCAAATCGAACTTGGTTTATGGTCAAAAGGAACGTGAGGGAGGTATCCTCAATGATTCTGATCTTCCACGGCCTCGTGCTTAGCTCTGGTTTTAGTAGAGTTTCCCAAGAATATTTGACATATATGGGTTTACCTAAATGAAAATATTACCTACGATTGTTGGGTAATGAAACAAGTTCTAAGCAGTTTAAGGTGATTTAAGCTCAGAGCTCTAGCCTAAGCTACTTGGTGTTGTGTATCCCTAAAAAAGAAAATTGTTGCTATTTAATTTTATTAAAGATTTTTAGGGTTAATTTTTTACTCAACATGTAGTGTGTTGTGTGACGTGGTTGCAACAGAAAGCAAAGTGCAATGAAATATAACTTTCAACAACAAAACTTTTTATATTTTTCGTTTAATGTTCTTTCCAAATTGAAAACTGAGCAAATCTAAGCAAATTTTCTTTTTTGTTTTCTTTTAAAATTCTGAACAAAATAAACTATGCTATTTTGCAAAAGATATAAACCTTACTATTCTTAAGCTACCAAATTTTTGCTTTTTTCTGTTATTATGAATGAAAAGAACTTTCAAGTAGAAAGTAAATAAGACTTATACAATATGTGTAAGTATGGCAAAATGGCTGCTAAGATCACAGCTGTCAAAACAATGGTTCAACAAAGACTTGTCCTACAAGTTTTTTCAAAAGAAAAAGCCCTCACACTTGGAAACAAAGCATAAAGAAAAAAAAGAGGAGAGATGCTCTAAACTGGGAATCAAATTCAAGAGAAATGTCCCAAAGCACCAAACCCTAACAAGACCACTAAGCCAAGCAATCAGTAGGCAAGCAAACTAACAATCACCCTACTGACACAAATACTGAAAGATGAAGCAAACTAAAAGTACTCCAATACTCACTTGTTACTGGAAAAACAAAGAAATCAAGAAATGTTGGAACTCAAAAGTTTGGAAGACACCCCAAAAGGCTCCAAAAAATGGATCAAACCCTAAAACAGAGGATAAGATACCTAAAGAGAAACTAAGTGTTGGAACAAACAACAAATGCAAAGCATATAGGTTTGTAGGTCAGCAACACACTATTAGGGTATAGGTAAGCGACTGTGTTCACTAAGGAACAAGGCCTAGTCTCCAAGAAGAGTAAAAAATGAACCAAACACTTCAAAAGTAAACAAGTGACCTAAAGATGACCAAAAGGACTCAAAGAAGGGTATTGAGACTCAAAGGAGAGTTACAGACCTCAAAGGCCAGCCAAAAAGGCCCAAAACAAAGTCAGAAACCTACCCAAAAAGGAAGAAAACTCAACCAAACAACCAACAGAAGGCTACAGGAATATGCCCTACTGTGCAGTAGGGAAACTAGCGCATCTAGAGAGGTGGGCGCTACTATATGGAGATAGACTAGCACATGGGCGCTACTGTATGTATACCAGAGTAGCGCACAGGTCTTAAAGAGTTAAAAAATAACTTTGTAGAGGTGTAACAGAACCGAGTCAAGTAAAGGGAAGCAAGCAGGGACTACCTACAAGGCTTCACAGAAGATTGAAAGGGGTAAAAAGTACTGGATAGATAATCAAGAAGGGTTTCCTAGAGTAGAAAAGACAACTTCCCCAGCGGAGTCGCCAGTCTGTTGGCAGGAAATACTACCCTATAGTGAGGAAAGGGACACTATCAACTTAAGGGGATGACAGGTAAACATACTGATTGTATTACAGAAGCGTTTATAAATGGAAATAGATTGGAGATCTTGAGAACATACCTTATGAACGAAGTTTGATCCTAGCTCTTGTCCAACCTTGCGCTCAATCCTCAAGTCAATCTTCCTTTCGATAAACCTGCAACACAAAGACCTTTCTCAGCGTATCTTGGCCAATATAATAATGATGGAATTGACAAGTAATTAAAACATCAAGCATTAACCAACATGATCCAAACAAATACATAATCCAATAAGCACTTGATTTGGGACGAGAAAGATGTTTCAACCTTTTATTGTCAAAAGTAGATGAATGATACAAAGTATACCTGACTTTGCAGCATGCTCATGCAACCTGATCCTAGGCTCCTGCTCCTCTCTGACTTCAGAATTCCTCCAGCATAACCTCCTTCAATGCAAGCTTCTCATATAGAAGAGTCTTTCTATGGCTTTCATGTCTAACCCCTCTCTTCAATCCTCCTTGTATTTATAGGACAAGGCAGGCAGTTCAGAGCAAGAGGTGGTTGCAGGGGAAGTTGGGGAAGTTGGGAAACCAAATGCAACTAATCCCCATTCGTCAAATTAATTTTTTTTTAATCATATTTTAAGGTGCGCGCTACTATTTCACAGTGGAGTAGCACCCAAGGTGTAGCTATAGTGTTTTACAACTAGCGTTCATTACTTTTCATATGTTGTGCGCTACTATTGTACACTGGAGTAGCGCACATGAGGAGGTGTGCGCTACTATTGTACACTGGAGTAGAGCACATGCGCTATTTTATTGAGGTAGAGTAGTGCCCATGTCTCAAAATGATGTTTTTTAGGGTTTTTCCAGCTTGCAAGGAGGTGGATTAGGTCAATGTCTCATCTAAGGTCATCATGCTCCTCCATCCAAGTTGTCCTTTTGTGTGATCAACAACTCAAGGTGATCATGGACGGAGAGGTGTAGATTTGACCTGTAACAACCTTCCAAACTCCTATCATAGTTTAAGTTTTCCATTCCATGGAGGATTGAAGTGGTGGAGGAACAAGTGGAGAGACCCAGTTCTTGGTTTAGATTGGTTGTCGACAAGAGGTCGTATCACATTGTACTTCTTGTTATTTATTAATAGAAATACTCATATTCTTGTCCATTTATGTTGTGAATGTTGTTATATTACATTGGGTTGCATTTACTTATAATATCATGGACCATTGCTATTGATGATGTTAATGTCTTTCATTTATTATATGCGCTTGTTGTATATTGGCTATCAAGACTAATTTGCAGGTTCAAGTGCACGAATTGAAAGCTTCAACGGGGATCTACATCGAAGGTATGGATCAAGGTTGGTTATATTCTCCATTGTCTTAGCATTGTCTTTTATATAGCATAGTACTGAAAATTGAGTTAATTTCTGGTAGTCAGCTGTCTGTTGTGGTCTACCCCAAGCCATAAGAAGTTTTCTCCATAATAGGCAATGATCCAATTGCATATACAATGTTAAATTGTATCCACAACAATGCATATTTACAACATGTTCTTGACCATAATCGAATTATATGAAATTTCATGTGAAGTGATGTGAGTGACTCGCCTAATCCAAACAATGTACTAACACACTTAACCTACAAAATAAGAAACTAATACAAATAAGTGATGTACATAAACTCCTAACCTACACAAAAAATTAACAAGTGGGACAAACACACATAGGATATGCATCTAGACTTTCACACACATGTCATGCATTCATGCAACCCATATAAGTAGGTTAAATTTTATTGTGATGACACTCATATAAAAAAAATGAACATGGGCATTCAGATAAGTTCAATGTGACACTATCCTATTAACATCACCCTTGAACCCTAAATCAATAATCCCTTTATCATAATCCTCACTCACAACTCACCAAATACACTCAAATACATTTTATCCTAACCCACTAACATTGTTAACCTTGACCACCTAATGCATCTCATGTTTCACCACAGTCACATAAGCACCCAATGTACTCAAGTGACACACATAAGGAACATACCAATATTCTAACTCAAGCACATGAATACCTAACCTACATAAGCAATTATTGGACATATTAAAGGATGCACATAGATGGAACACTTATGAAACAAACTTATTTATGCCACATAGATTATACTTATATTTTATCTTGACCCAAGCAACCCCTATAACACTAATCCATATAACATAATACCATTTATGGCTAGCCCACTACCCCCAAAATCCCCAACACACAACCTACTAATGATCCTAACCCTAAATACCTAAGTCACTTTGCAACATACCTAACACACATAAGAACCCAAAACACATAAGCACCCAACACACCTAAGCAACTGTGTCATGTCCCAAATTTTGCATTGGGTCACAATGGCCTAAGCCCATTGGCCATATTCATGAGAGTTTATCAAATTGATGCTAAAGGTCAAATAATTGCCAAGGAGGAAAATTACTAGTTTCCTAGGTTTGGGGTGGAAGCTTTGGGATTTGGAATAAGGGGGATAATAAATGATGTTTGAACATTAGAATGGAATAAATATTTAATAAAGGAGCTAAATAAATATATACATGTGAAAATCAAAGTGGCATTTGATCATAAGACACATGGAGGAAGTGGGACCCACATATGGCTAGATTTCCCCACTACACTTGGCATCATTTTCTCACCAGTTCGAATTCAAGGTGAATGGTAACATGCTTGGGGGAGTTCAAAAGGTATTGTTCATGGCATGACTCATCCAAGGTCTAAATATAGAGGAAGAGGCAATTTGGAGCTAGTGGGACACTTGGGCTAGATTCCCTAGCTCTATGACAACAATGATGAAGATGCTATGACACAAATCAGACCTGAAGGATGACATATGACATATATGACATGTTAGGGCTAAAAATAGTATCCAAGAGGGCACTCAAGGGAGTTAGGGAAGCTAATATGCTCCCACATGTGATTTGGTGGAAGTGGGAGACTAGGAATTGTTGTACAAGTGGCATTCTTTGGAATCTCTTCCCAAATTGAGTTGGCATGAGTCTCTTGGAAGGAATTCGACCCATGGAGGACATTAGAAGTTTATAAAATTCATTAACAAAGAATAATAGCATCTTTTGATCATTTGAGAAATTTGCAATTGCATTTGTGAAGAGGGAGAGCTAGTGGATGACTAGTTTCTTGCTTTAGCCAATTTCGAGGGTGAAAGATTCCCATCCAAGTTGGTAATTGGAAAGGAAATTAAGACCTTCATTTGGAGATTTAATGGATTCTTTATTTGCATGTGTAAGCTACAGGGCAGCTCATGGTTTCTTCTAGTGCAGCGCATTCTTTCAACCATTTCCAGTTTGGATGGCATATTCTTGATCCTTGAGTGAGGGAATTTTTGGTGAGCTATTGTAGTCTTTGGGGGAGATTCTCATGCCCCATTTATTTTTTAATACTCTTTTATTCATATACAAAAAGTTTCAGGTCGAAATTCCAAGTAGAAATGTATAAATCTCATTTTTAATGAAAGAACAGTACCATTTCCCCACTACCTTGTTGTGAACCAATGTAATGTTGATGGATTTGAATGGATAAGTAAAATGCTGATGGTTTATTTATGAATGGAATTTTATTGATTTATTATAGAAGTTTCATGTTCAGTACTTAAGCCTTTGAAGTCATTTTACTCAGTTTATTTACATTTGGAGAAGATTTGGTGCCATTTCCCCAAGGGTCGAATTAGTGATTTTTGCTGCTGTTTGAGAGAAGGTTATAACAAAATTAATAACTGATTAATGATGCACATGAGACATAAAAAATTTCCCTTAGACATCCCCTACCTCTGTTCAAAATTTCGAGTGGGTTTGGAGGCATTTGGAGAGCCATTTTCAGAACTTACCCTGGGGGAATTTGAACCTCAAATTGCTAGTTAAATTCCATACTTTGTCCAGAATCTTAAAAAAGTTTGCAGAAGTATTTTAATGGTCATAAATAATACATGAACATCATAATCAAGTACAAATATCATTCATACACCTTCCTTGAATATTTGAAGGCATTTGGAGCCAATTGGAGACCTAGAGACCAATACTAGTCAAAGAGAAATTACTAGTAAAGTTCCCTACATTGGCCATAATTGAAAGAGGACTTGTAGAAGTATTTTAAAGGTCCAAAAGCATCCCTGAAACAAATATTTATGTTATAACATCATCCATATACCTTCTCAAAATATTTGGGATCATTTGGGGCAAATTGGAGACCTAAGCATCAAAACTAGTCAAAGGTCGAATTTGGGGAAAAGAGAGAAAAAATGGTCATTTTAATAAAAATTTAAAAAAGGGTCATTATAGTGATATCAGAGCATGGTCCTTGCACCTGTGAGTTAATATCATACATTGAAGAATAAGTTGCATCCATGTCTTACTATTATGATGAATCCTATGAATACACTTCTTATGAGGAATATGCAGATGCTTATGAACAATATGCAGCAGAATGTGAATGGGTTGAGGAAGAGGTGCCCCAAGAATATAAAAAATATCAGGAATATCTTGATTTGTACAAGGAAGATACACAAAATTCCATGTATTTTGAGTACTATGTTGAACATATTTTTGCAAATAGGCCCAAAAATGAAGATGTGGAGTTAGTGAAGAAAGGTTTATGCCCTTCTTGTAAAATACCTTGGAGTGAGTATCATATTTGTGTGAGTGAAAAGATCAATGAAAAATCTGAAGCTTCAGGGAATGCAAGTATTTCCATCTAGGCGAGACTTCTTGGGTACTCTTCAAAAAGAGATTCCAAAGGTATTGATATTAAGGAAACCAAGGGGAAAAGTAAATCAGATTGCTTGAAGGAGAAATATGAATATACATCCCATGAACTTGAAGAAGATCCTATTGAAAATATTGAAGATCATTTCGAGACAAATTCTACCCTAGACATGAATCAAGGAGCATCCTCTGATGGATGCTTGAACTATGAAGGAGTACCTACTGATGGTTGCTCACACCTCTATGTTGGTGACATAGAGATCACTTTTGACAGTATTTCTGCAAGACAAAATTCCCCTAAGCATGAAAATGAAGGCCTTGTAGCAGTGGAAGAAGAAACAAGATCAACTTCCCCATCACCACTTGAGCTTCATGAAGTTGGTCCAAGCAAGAAGGAACAAGATGAGGAGGTTCATTTGCAAGAGCTTCGTTTTCTTGAAGGGTCCTTAAATATGAATGAAAAGAAGATCCAAGAGTCCCTCAACATTCTCCATGACACTCAAGCATTGGTGTCATATTCTTATTGGAGAGCTACTTCATTGGAGGAAACATCCTTCCTTGAAGACATGGAGAAGATTCAAAGAGCAATGTGCCACATCAAAGGTAATTTCATGTCTTTTCTTTTTGATAGAAACAATTTATTTGAGCTTAATGAATTGTTACATGATGTATATTTGAAGAATAATGAGGATAATCATGAGCTCACAATTCAAAATGAGCAACTTCTCAAAAATTTGCAAGATAATTGTATTTCCTCCTATGTTTCAGATTGTCAAATGGTAGATTGTTTGGAGGATTCTCATGACATGGTGGATCATGAGAAATGTGGAAATTTGAATGTGATTAATGTGTTTGAAGATGAAATTGAAGAGATACAAACACTTGATGTGGTGGAAGAGGAACTTGAATTGTCTCTTGATGAAGGTGATGCGATTTTTAAAGAAGAGCACGATTCCTCTACATTGGAACCAATCTATGACAAAGGTTTCACACTTTTGAAGAAGATGCATGATACTACCCATATGGATCCTTCCCATGATGAAAATTCTGCACTTTTTGATCATTTGGGTGAGTTATTTCATTCTCCTACATCCTACAATTCCATGTTTTTCAGCATTAGTCTCAATGAAGTATGGGTGAAAGGGTTTTTTTTTAATGGTGCCACATGAGGAGTATGGAACTCCTAGATTTACCTTTTATGATGACATGGGTGGAGAACATTCTTATTCACATTTGCAGTAGAATCATTTGTCACTTTATGATGATTCACATCTACATGGATGCACCTACGATATGCATTTGAGTCACTTGAAGGCTCATGGTTTTTCTTGCTCAGCACTTGGTTCATTTGATGTTGGAGAAACTTCATCAAAAACTTGGGTGAAAAGATTTA
Source organism: Larix kaempferi (assembly GCA_027924585.1). Lineage (NCBI taxonomy): Eukaryota > Viridiplantae > Streptophyta > Pinopsida > Pinales > Pinaceae > Larix > Larix kaempferi. Next base: position 3,531,412 of record BSBM01001474.1, on the reverse strand, counting down.
TGATTGAAGAATATTTTTTTTGGCAGCCACATACCTTGTTACATATTTATGATTCTCACATTCATGGATGTATGGGTGAGACTTCTTTGAGTCCTTTGAAGTCTCCTTGTTTTTTCTGCTCACTATTTGGTTCATATTTTAGTGGAGATTCTTCATTCACTGCTTGGATGAAAGAATACATGGCTGAATATTTTGATGCATATAACATCCTTTTGGAGTAGAATTATAGGACATGGGATCCTCACCTATGTCATTGGAGCAGATTTGATGGGTCACTTGAAGATTTTATGCACTTGGAAAATGGTGGTCTACTTGCTTGGAGGTATAAGCACTTTCATGACTCTTTGATGAAGCATCTCCTTGATGTACATTTTCATTATGTTGTTATGTACTTTGATGATATATATTTTGTACTCACGATGTTTGGAAGAATGCATACAAGAAAATGGGATCCGGGAATCCTCTTATCTGATGGTATGGGTTGGAGAACACTCTTAATTGTTTGGGTGCAATACAAGCAATGGGACCCTGGGATCATTTTTGTCTCATTGGTTTCAATTTTTTTGGGAAACAAGTAGTATGGGGGATGGATTCCACACTTAATAAAGTGATTTTAATCAGAGTAGTGCAGCAGCAAGCATGGTGGTTCCTCTCTAAAATCTTCATGGAATCTCAAAGACTCAAGGTTGGGAAATTCAATGGCAACTTCAAAGAATTATATAGGAAACAGGTTCTTCAACACCCATGTTTGAAATTGCTTGAGGACAAGCAATATTGGGAAGGGAGGATTTGTCATGTCCCAAATTTTTCATTGGGTAACAATGGCCTAAGCCCATTGGCCATATTCATGAGAGTTTATCAAATTGATGCTAAAGGTCAAATATTTTCCAAGGAGGAAAATTATTAGTTTCCTAGGTTCGGGGTGGAAGCTTTGGGATTTGGAATAAAGGGGATAATAAATGATGTTTTAACATTAGAATGGAATAAATATTTAATAAATGAGATAAATAAATATATACAAGTGAAAATCAAAGTGGCTTTTGATCATTAAGATACATGGAAGAAGTGGGACCCACATATGGCTAGATTTTCCCACTACACTTGGCATCATTTTCTCACCAATTCGAATTCAAGGTAAATGGTAACATAATTGGGGGAGTTCAAAAGGTATTATTCATGGCATGAATCATCCAAGGTCTAAATATAGAGGAAGAGTAACTCCCATGGAAGAGGAAGAGGCAATTTGGAGCTAGTGGGACACTTGGGATAGATTCCCTAGCTCTATGACAACAATGATGAAGATGCTATGACACAAATCAAACCTAAAGGATGAAATAAGACATATATGACATGTCAGGGATAAAAATATCCTCCAAGAGGGTGCTCAAGGGAGTTAGGGAAGCTAATATGCTTCCACATGTGATTTGGTGGAAGTGGGAGACTAGGAATTGTTGTACGAGGGGCATTCTTTGGAATCTCTTCCCAACTTGAGTTGGCATGAGTCTCTTGGAAGGAATTCGACCCATGGAGGAAATTAGAAGTTTATAAAAGTCATGAACAAAGAATAATATCATATTTTGGTCATTTGAGAAATTTGCAAATGCATTTGTGAAGAGGGAGAGCTAGTGGATGACTAGTTTCTTGCCTTAGCCAATTTCGAGGGTGAAAGATTCCCATCCAAGTTGGTAATTGGAAAGGCCATTCAGACCTTTCATTTGGAGATTTAATGGATTCTTTATTTTTAGGTGTAAGCTACAGGGAAGATCATGGTTTCTTCTAGTGCAGCACATTCTCTCAACCATTTCCAGTTTGGATGGCATATTCTTGATCCTTGAGGGAGGGAATTTTTGGTGAGCTATTGTACTCTTTGGGGGAGCTTACCATGCCCATTTATTTTTTATTATGAATTAAAAAATCTATTATTCATCTCCAGAAAGTTTCAGGTCGAAATTCTAAGTAGAAATGTATAAATCTCATTTTTAATGAAAGAACAGTGCCATTTCCCCACTACTTTGTTGTGAACCAATGTAATGTTGATGGATTCAAATGGATAAGTAAAATACTGATGGTTTGTTGATGAATTGAATTTTATTGATATATTATACAAGTTTCATGTTCAGTACTTAAGCCTTTGAAGTCATTTTACTCAGTTTATTTACATTTGGAGAAGATTTGGTGCCACTTCCCCAAGGGTCGAATTAGTGATTTTTGTTGTTGTTTGGGAGAAGGTTATAATAGAATTAATAAATAATTAATGGTGCACATGAGACATAAATAATTTCCCTTAGGAATCCCCTACCTTTGTTCATAATTTTGAGTGGGCTTGGAGGCATTTGGAGAGCCATTTTCAGAACTTACCCTGGGGGAATTTGAACCTCATATTGCTAGTTAAATTCCATACTTTGTCCAGAATCTTAAAAAAGTTTGCAGAATTATTTTAATGGTAATAAATCATCCATTAACATCATAATAAAGTAAAAATATTATTCATACACCTTCCTTGAATATTTGAATGCATTTGGAGCCAATTGGAGACCTAGAGACCAATACTAGTCAAAGGGAAATTACTACTAAAGTTCCGTACATTGGCCAAATTTGAAAGAGGACTTGAAGAAGTATTTTAAAGGTCCAAAAGCATCCTTGAAACAAATATTTATGTTCTAACATGATCCATATACCTTCTCAGTAGATTTGGGATCATTTGGGGCAAATTGGAGACCTAGGCATCAAAACTAGTCAAAGGTCGAATTTGGGGAAAAAGAGAAAAATTGGTCATTTTAATAATTTTTTTAAAAAGGGTCATTACAAACTGACCCAACCAAGTGGAACACATAATCACCTTATCCACATAATAACTTAACAAACATAAAGGATGCACATAGTTGACACACCTGAGTGATGCACGTGTGTGGTCCACATAAATCAATAACTGTATACCCCACAAAAATTTATAAATGACTTGAATACTTGTCCAATTCAAATGAAAGAGATTAGCAAGCCTGACAAAATATATTTTGCAAGTGGCTCCTAAGAAACCACAAGGACAATTCAAGGAAAGTGACAAATCTAAAAAGGATCAGAGAGACATCATTGATGAAACATCACCTCCCTTTTTAATTTGGAACTTTGAATTCTTAAAAACAACATTAATTGCTCAAAATGCAAATATAGTAGAACACTAAGAATATGTAAAATGACGTGGCACACTAAGGACATAGTAATATATTAAGAGTGCAATGTGGTAGGTTTGAGTGGTACTCTTTGAATGTCTAGTTATACAATCAAAATGAAAATCAAAATATTGCAAAGTTTACCCCTTTGTGCAAAAAATGCATAGACCCTTACTGAGCGAAACCCTAGTTTCCAAAATCATCTTATAAGGAAATATCTAGGCCTTGGAACTATAGGAGAGGGGTATCTATAGCATCAATTCGATGTCCTAAATCCAAAATATTCGATGGTTTGTCGATCCGATCCATGCTCACCATGCTATGGTTTGTTACAACTTGCACCCTAAAGGCTTTCAAGAGCACCTGTTGAATCCCTACCGGGGCATGGAATTCCAACTGTGCAACAAAATTGGGTTTTGAAAGTTCTTGAAAGTGTGTATAGGAAGGTTCCATATGGTAATTCTAGCCACAAGTTCTCGGTCAAGGAATTTTCAAAGTTGACTCCTATGTGCAAGAATTGCAAAGTCCCTTATTGATCAAAACCCTAGTTTCCAAAATCGACCTAGAATATTATCTTTATGACATGGACTTGGAAGAGAGGGGAACCCTTGGCATGATATTGATGTCCTAAATACAATGGAGCTTATGTTTCATCAACACAAGCCACTTTCACCATTCTATGGCCCGATACAACTCGCACCCTAAAGGCTTTCAGGGATACATGTTGAATCACTACTGGGGGCATAGAATTCCAATTGTGCAACAAAACTAGGTTCTCGGAGTTCCTACAAGTGTGTCTAGGAAGGTTCCATGTGGGAATGCTATCCACAAGTTCTTGTTCTAGAAATTTTCAAAGTTTACTCCTATGTGCAATAACTGCAAAGTCCTTTATTGAGCAAAACCCTAGTTTCCAAAATCGACCTAGAAGATTATATCTATGCCATGGACCCAGAAGAGAGGGGCACACCCGGCAGGATCCCGATGTCCTAAATCCAATGGATTTGATGGTTTGTCGATCTAAGACACGATCACCATTCTATGGCTTATTACAACCCACACCCTAAAGGCTTTGAGGGACACTTGTTGAATCCCTACTGGGGGCATAGAATTCCAATCCTATAACAAAAATGGGTTCTGGGAGGTCCTGCAAGTTTGTCTAGGCAAGTTCCATGTGGGAATGCTAGCCACAAGTTCCCGGTTGACGAATTTGAAAAGTTGACCCCTTTGTGCAAAAAAGCATAGACCCTTACTAAGAGAAACCCTAGTTTCCAAAATCTTCCTATAAGGCAATATCTAAGCCTTGGACCCAAAGGATATGGATATTCGTAGCATTAGTCTGATGTCCTGAATTCAATGGATTCAATGGTTCATCGATTCGAGCCACGGTCACCATTCGATCCAAGCCACAGTTACCATTCTATGCCCCATTACAACTCGCACCCTAAAGGCTTCCAGGGACACCTGTTGAATCCCTACAGGGGCATAGAATTCCAACTGTGCAACAAAGATGGGTTTCGAGAGTTCCTACAAGTGTGTGTAGGAAGGTTCCACATGGGAATGCTAGCCACAAGTTCTTGGTCGAGGAATTTTCAAATTTGACCCATATGTGCAATAATTGCAAAGTCCCTTATTGAGCAAAACCCTAGTTTCCAAAATCATCCTAGGAGATGATATCTATGCCATGGACCTGGAAGAGAGGGGCACCCCTGGCACTATCCTAATGTCCTGAATCCAAAGGAGTCAATGGTTTGTCAATCTGATTCATGGTCACCATTCTATTTAAATTGAAGCTTTATGGTTAACTCAAGCAATCATGAGTTAAATATGAGATCTCTTCCCCAAGAATTGGGGACATCATGGGTTCAACTTTATTGATCCCCTCATCGAGGTTCCATGGTTTACTCCATTTACCATCCATGAAAATACTTGAAAAAAATTCCATAAAATTATTCCTTAATTTTTTTTGAAAATAATCCAACAAAATAATAAAGATGACTATACTCATATTTTGAAGGTAATTTTTAACATCCCTTCAAGTAATTAATGATTTGAATTGATACTTTGCATATGTACGCTCCAATCACATTAAACAGAAAAAAGTGTGATAATTGAGTCATTGGCCAATAATGAAGTTGATCTTGTGAACTAGAGTGGGGTTCAAGGAAAAATTGGTGTTTTGAAGATCTCCAAGTTTGGTAGATCCCATTGAGTTCAAAGGGATATTAAAATTGATGTTCAACGTTTGAGGAACACCAAACTTATATATTCCCATTTCGCTTAGGTTTTTTTAATAATAATAGAAATAATCTAATTCAAGGTTATATTCTAGCTAGATGTCAAATATAGATGTTTGAGATGCTCAAGATTTAAAATTATCTATAGAATTCGTTATTATTTTTATATTATTTTTGAACCTAACATCAAGTGGTGGATTCTTAATGACTTTTAAACTAAAGATTAAGTAGTGTTTTTTTGTACTTTTGAGCATATTTGTGCACAATGGTTTAGAATCAAATGGAAGCACATGAATGCACAAACTATGGTTTTTTGGACTCTTGTGCATAATTGTGCACAATGGTGTGGATTCAAATAGATGCACAAACTAGGGTTTTTTGGACTCTTATGCATATTTGTAGCATAATGGTTTGGAATCAAATGGTGATGGAGGTTTCTAAGGATTTTGAACACAAACTAGTCTCTAGGCTACAAACTAGGGTTTCTAAGGATTAGAATTCAAATTAGAGTTTAGGCTACAAACTAGGGTTTATATGCTAGGATTTATAGGATAGGAATTTAGAATACAAACTAGGGTTTATTGCACTCTTGTGCATCTTTGTAGCACAATGGTATGGATTCAAATGGATGCACATGAATATATGAATATTTTTTGGCATGCATATATAGTTGCATCATGAAGTTTTTTGGACTCTTGTGCATAATTGTGCACAATGGTGTGGATTCAAATGGATGCACATGAATGCACAAAGTAGGGTTTTTTGGACTCTTGTGCATATTTGTAGTATAATGGTTTAGATTCAAATGGTGATGGAGGTTTCTAAGGATTTTGAACACAAACTAGGCTATATGCTACAAACTAGGGTTTCTAGGGATTAGAATTCAAATTAGGGTTTATGCCACAAACTAGGGTTTATAGGATTCTCTCTATGGTTTATAGGATAGTATTTATAGGCTAGCATTTCTAGGATAGGTGTTTAGAATAAAAATTAGGGTTTCTTGGAATCTTATGCGTCTTTCTAGCATAATGGTATGGATTCAAATGGATGCACATGAATATACGAATATTTTTTGGCATGACTTTCTTTGGACTATTGTGCATAATTGTGCACAATGGTTTGGATTCAAATAAATGCACATGAATGTGCAAATGATGATTTTTTTTTCTTTTGTGCATATTTGTAGAATAATTGTTTGGATTCAAATGGTGATGGAGGTTTCTAAGGATTTTGAACACAAACTAGGATTTAGTCTACAAACTAGGGTTTCTAGGGAATTGAATTCAAATTAGGGTTTAGGCTACAAACTAGGGTTGAAAGGCTTTACTCTAGGTTTTATAGGCTAGGATTTCTAGGATAGGGGTTTAGAATACAAACTAGGGTTTCTTGGCCTCTTGTGCATATTTGTAGCACAATGATATGGATTCAAATGGATGCACATGAATTTACAAAGATTTTTTGTCATGCATATATAATTGCATCATGAAGTGTTTTGGACTCTTGTGCATAATTGTGCACAATGGTGTGGATTCAAATTGATTCACATGAATGCATACACTAGGGTTTTTTTGGACTCTTATGCATATTTGTAGCATAATGTTTTGGATTCAAATAGTGATGGAGGTTTCTAAGGATTTTGAACACAAACTAGGCTCTAGGATACAAACTAGGGTTTCTAGGGATTAGAATTCAAATTAGGGTTTAGGCTACAAACTAGGTTTTATAGGCTTCTCTCTAGGATTTATAAGCTAGGATTTCTAGGATAGGGTTTTGAATACAAACTAGGGTTTATTGGACTCTTGTGCATCTTTGCAGCACAATTGTATGGATTCAAATGGATGCACATGAATATACAAATATTTTTGGTATGCATATATAGTTTCATCATGAAGTTTTTTGGACTCTTATGCATAATTGTGGACAATGGTGTGGATTCAATTGGATGCACATGAATTCAAAAACTAGGTTTTTTTGGACTCTTGTGCATATTTGTAGCATAATGGTTTGGATTCAAATGGTGATGGATGTTTCTAAGTATTTTGAACAAAAACTAGGTTCTAGGATACAAACTAGGGTTTCTAGGGATAAGAATTCAAATTAGTATTTATAGGATAGGATTTATAGGTGAGGTAGGGTCATCGAGACCTAGGTGAAACAGTCGAAGTTGATCGATAGAAGAAGGTCAACTAGGGTTATTTTCGATGACTGCTGGTGCGAGGAAGATTGGAAGTTGAAGCCATATAGTTAGGTGGGAAGCTGTCGAAGTAGGGTTGATAGGAGCAGAAGTCGAAGGAGTCAAAAAGTCGACAAAAGGTCAAACATAGACATCGACGAAAGAGGAAAAGGCCAAGCAAGGGGGATGGGGTGGATTGGAAGCCGTAGAGACTAAGTGAAGCCGACAAGTTATGTCGAGGACTGAGAAAAACATAGAATGGTCGACATGTCATAGAGGACAGTGATAAGACCGACAATTGTAGAAAAGTCAGATAGGTGCAGGATTCAAGGCAACATACCTACAGTTGTTTTGTGTTTTTGAGGAAGTTAATGGAAGTTCAGAAGGTGGTTGCGACCAGGACAGGTGTCGCCACAGGAAGAGGTTGTGCAAGATAGTCAGGGGGCGCTGACAACTGTAGGATCCGTCGGATCATAATTTGAGCGGCATATAGAGAAGGATGTCTTGAGGAATCCAGTCGTAGTGGTCCTCGGGAACAACAGCAGAGCAGAGTAGAATACTAGTGCAGAGGCACAGAGGAAGGGATCATCAATCATTCTTTCATTCAATAGAGGATCATAAGAAGGAGAGGATCACACATAGGGAGAAACACACTGAGTGAAACAAAGATATACTTCTGTATATTGTAACAGGCTAAGGCCGACTTGTTTATTGCTTTGTATATAACATTGTAATCAGTTCAAGTAATAGAAGTTGTTGGCACGGGGTTAGAACATATGAAGTGCGGAAGCCGACAACAATGAAAAAGGACCATTCATGGAGAACAAGGAAACACAAGATTAGTTTAGTTAGTTATAAAGGGTCATTTGGACCATTTTGTAACCACCATAGTTGGCTATAAATAAGAATATGAATGTAATCCTAAGGGAATCCTAGAATGAGAACACAAGTTGATCAATAACTGAGCGAATGACTTGTATGACATTTTTCTTTGTTTTAACCAAGTTTGTATGGATCTACGATAAGGTGTTTTGAAATGTCCCTGCAAAGGTTATCTCGCAGGTTTTTGATGAGTTAATGCATGAAGATGTTCGGATCTGTCTCTTTTATTTCTGTTTATGTCGAATGATGAATATTGTGTTATATTTGAATGTTGTTCTGTGATTTACGATTGATGCGATAACCAACTTTAACCTGTTAATGTGAATGTTGATTACATAGCGAATATGCGAATGATGAATGTATGTTTGGATTTCACAGCATGATGTGAATGTGAATCTCTGGTTTCTGTTGTGATAGAATTAGGATAGATGCATGTCCTTTCCCCACTGCGGAAACCTGGTTCCTGCAGCCCCCTTAACCATCTCGGGTGAGACTTCACTCACTTCACGGGTGTTGCTGGAAAGGGTAAAACCTTTTTGGGACTATGCACAAGGGTGTTTGGTTGTTATTTGTTGACGACAGTGCGAAGTGAACCCCTGTCGACAAAACTGTGTCAACAAATAGTTCCATTGTCGGGACACTGAAGAAGAAAGAAGAGGACATGATGTGGCACCTGACGAAACCAAAGATTCAAGATTGGTTCAACAAGACGATAGAATAATTCATGGAAGGAGAAAATCACAACCTTGGGCAGTCGACAAGCAGCTGGCTGCAAAAGCATATTTATTCAGATATCCATGAGGTTTTTTTCTGCAAATTCCCAGTATTGTTGAACGAGTGGTTGGCGCAGTTGACATTTCAGAAGAACCATTGTCAAGGACGTGAACTTGACCACTGGACTCTAGAAATGATCCAACAATTAAAATGGGTTGACAATAGGGTCTCAAGGGCGTCAACTTTTGGGTTTACAGTATCCTAGAGGGATACATTATTGAGTTTGTCATTGATACAATGAAATCATACAATGATGCAGAAAACAAATTTTTCAAAGGACCTAGAGGGAGATTCCTGCTATTGCTGAAGTTGTGGATTAATATGTTTGTCTGTGAAAAGGGTATACTGAGGATGAATTCTGATGAGTAAAAGATCAGTGTGTAGAAGTTGTGGGTACCTTGAGGAGTGGGGCGATATTTTGGTGACCAGAGAAGAAGAGGAGGACTGAGAGAGAGTCTCCTGAAGGGACTGGAATGGAAGACTGCGAAACAAGACCACAAAGGATGAAGTGACCTTATTACGACGAAGAAGAAAGTGAACAGGCTACCCTAGAAGTCGAAGAAGGACGGACCCTAAGATACAACGTACCTTTAACTCCACGCACTACTTAGAACTTGATAAGAGGGAATACACGTTATTCCCAGAGTTGTCCTACGTGCCAGAACAGTATTTAGAGTAGCAGATGAGTAAATAATAATAGTAGAAGCATAAGAATGGCTAGTGATGACGCAAATATGCCAACCTTCCAAGGTAACGGGACCGAGGATCTCAAACAATACTGGTTTTTGTGTGAAGCAGTATCAACCATGAAACAGGTTTAAGACGAAAACATAAAAAAGGGACAGCTAGAGACAACCCCCATGGGCCGTGTGCTAAAATGGTATATGAAGTTTACCAAGGTACCGATGAGAAATCTAGATAAAAAATTACCACAGATCAAGGAGGGGATGCTTGATGAATTTAGAAATCCAAAATCAAAGTCGCAGTACATTACATAGCTTAAGGAAATCAAGCAATTTCCAAATGAATCAGTATGGGAATTCGACCAGCGATATAAAACGCTAATGGAAAAAGTGAGTTTCAGGATGAGTGACATGTAGCATAAAGAGTAGCTTATCGTAGGACTGGTGCCACACAGTCGTGGGCCATTGATGCAACAAAAAGTAGAGACTCAAGCGGAAACGTTGGAAATCGTGATCAAGTTGGAGGCTTCACCGATCGATGAAACAGGCTTAGGCATGGATCGAATACAAGTGCATCTGGAAAACTTGACGATCCAGTTACAATATATGAAGAAGGTAAAATAGGTCTGTGAAGACGTATGGTGCACTAGGTGCAAAACAGAAGGACATCACAAGGATCAGTGCCCAGAATTCTGAGAGTATTTACAACCGGGTGCACTGAATCCCCGCAGTCAGGGAGGGATGATTTGGTGTTGCATCTGTTAGATGATAGGACATCGACTAGAAGAATGCATATACCTGCAGAAGATGGTGTTGAAACTAGTGAATTTGTATTACAAATTCTGTCGATCGGTTGGCCATGATGAGAAAGACTATAGAGCTTACGATCTACTCCAGGAAATCACTGCAGATAAATTTTTCATGAAGGGAGAAGAGCAACCACCAGTACAACTACAACATCAGTACAGCCAACAACAACCTCACTACCATACACAACCACAGTATGATCAATCGCAGTATGGTCAACCGCAATTTGGTCAACTGCAGTATCCACAATTGCAATTTCAACCACCGCAATATGTTCAACCACAATACTCACAACCGCAGTATGGTCAACCGCAGTACCTGCCATGTTTCAGACTAGGGTTCCATGGTGATCAAGGTGCAGATGCCGGCCAAGGAGGAGCTACTGGACGAGGTCAAGGACCAATCATATGATACAATTGCGGTCAACAGGGGCATTATAAGAGGGATTTCCTTAATCCAACACCACGGTGCACTTACTATAGCGCTGTAGATCATGGGGTCAAAGACTGTCCTCAGCTCATCGCGAAGTGGAAAACTAAGAACTTACCCTTGCCTCCACCAAATAAGAATCAGAATAAAAATCTGCCACCAGCAGTGTAGAAGATATCAACAGAGGTCAGAAGTCAAAATGTGACTGTCAGAATAGTGACCCGAGTGTTAAAATTCAATATGCTAAGACAGAAAATAGCAGCATTACATTCCATTTCACAATAATAGCATATACAGGATCACTGAAGAAACAACAAGCATAGCATAAACACAAGAGACAGAGATTTATCCTGGGAAACCCTCATGGGGTAGAAAACCCAGTAAAGCTTCCTCAATATAGATGACCAGCAATACACAAAGATGCAAACCCTGAGCATAAGCTCCTTCTCCTCCATTGCAGACCTCTCCTCCACAAATGCGCCTTTCTCAAGTGAGTGATTGTGTATAATGAGGAACACACCTCCTCTATTTATACACTACTCTGATATGTATTTTACACAAGTACACGTAGGCTCATATTTAACCAATAGGTTAAATACCCCACTACAACTAACTGGGCCGACCCCTCTAGGGTGGTCTAATAACCCTTTGACCCACATAACACATACAGGGCCGACCCCTACTAGGGAAGTCTAATAACCCGAGTTACCACATTCCGACGGAGGTATAAACATCTCCGGATATACAATAAGATCTTCACGGAGGAATGAAACATCTCCGGAATAATAAAGTACAAATATAATATTCTTTGAAGTTACAATATCTCAACACTCCCCCTTAACGAGAAGGATATTATAACAACATCTGCACGAGCAAGGAGTCATCAACATCATACATGATACATCTATAAATCATTGGAAGCTTTCTTCAATTCATCATCATCAGTAACTTGACTAGTTACTGGAACATCAACATCGTCATCAGCATCGTCATACGATCATCATCATCGTCATCACACGATCATCATCATCATCGTCACACGATCATCAACATCGTCATCACACGATCATAAGCATCGTCATCACACGATCATCAGCATCGTCATCATACGATCATCAGCATCGTCATCACACGATCATCACCATCATCGTCACACGATCATCAACATCGTCATCACACGATCATAAGCATCATCATCACATGATCATACGATCATCAGCGTCATCATCACACGATCAGCAGCATCGTCATCACACGATCAGCAGCATCGTCATCACACGATCAGCAGCATCGTCATCACACGATCAGCAGCATCGTCATCACACGATCAGATTTACAGGATGATCAATCCTGCTCCCTTTAGGACATGAGTCCATGGATGATGCAATCCAGATCAAGTTCCAGGATGATCAATCCTTATCACAGCTACAGAGCCAGCCCTGTTTCATGCTGGATGTATCATAACTACAGAGCCAGCCCTTTTTCATGCTGGATGTAACACAACTACAGAGCCAGCCCTTTTTCATGCTGGATGTATCACAACTACAGAGCCAGCCCTTTTTCATGCTGGATGTATCACAACTACAGAGCCAGCCCTTTTTCATGCTGGATGTATCACAACTACAGAGCCAGCCCTTTTTCATGCTGGATGTATCACAACTACAGAGCCAGCCCTTTTTCATGCTGGATGTATCACAACTACAGAGCCAGCCCTTTTTCATGCTGGATGTACCACAACTACAGAGCCAGCCCTTTTTCATGCTGGATGTATCACAACTACAGAGCCAGCCCTTTTTCATGCTGGATGTATCACAACTACAGAGCCAGCCCTTTTTCATGCTGGATGTATCACAACTACAGAGCCAGCCCTTTTTCATGCTGGATGTATCACAATTACAGAGCCAGCCCTTTTTCATGCTGGATGTATCACAACTACAGAGCCAACCCTTTTTCATGCTGGATGTATCACAATTACAAAGCCAGCCCTTTTTCATGCTGGATGTATCACAACTACAGAGCCAGCCCTTTTTCATGCTGGATGTAACACAACTACAGAGCCAGCCCTTTTTCATGCTGGATGTATCACAACTACAGAGCCAGCCCTTTTTCATGCTGGATGTATCACAACTACAGAGCCAGCCCTTTTTCATGCTGGATGTACCACAACTACAGAGCCAGCCCTTTTTCATGCTGGATGTATCACAACTACAGAGCCAGCCCTTTTTCATGCTGGATGTATCACAACTACAGAGCCAGCCCTTTTTCATGCTGGATGTATCACAACTACAGAGCCAGCCCTTTTTCATGCTGGATGTATCACAACTACAGAGCCAGCCCTTTTTCATGCTGGATGTATCACAATTACAGAGCCAGCCCTTTTTCATGCTGGATGTATCACAACTACAGAGCCAACCCTTTTTCATGCTGGATGTATCACAATTACAGAGCCAGCCCTTTTTCATGCTGGATGTATCACAACTACAGAGCCAGCCCTTTTTCATGCTGGATGTAACCTAGAGTAATTCTAGGATTTGTCACGTACATTTTGAACCGAGGTCCAGGGACGATTCAGTCCTGTCATTCAGTTATCGGAGACCTCATGTCTACGGCTCTTCTTTAGGACTGAAGTCCGGGAATGATCCAATCCCCTCAACTGTCCACTAAGGACTTCATTCTCGGAGACCTCACGTCTACGGCTCTCTTTAGGACTGAAAGTCCAGGGATGATCCAATCCCCTCAACTGTCCACTAAGGACTTCATTCTCGGAGACCTCACGTCTACGGCTCTCTTTAGGACTGAAAGTCCAGGGATGATCCAATCCCCTCAACTGTCCACTAAGGACTTCATTCTCGGAGACCTCACGTCTACGGCTCTCTTTAGGACTGAAAGTCCAGGGATGATCCAATCCCCTCAAATGTCCACTAAGGACTTCATTCTCGGAGACTTCACGTCTACGGCTCTCTTTAGGACTGAAAGTCCAGGGATGATCCAATCCCCTCAACTGTCCACTAAGGACTTCATTCTCGGAGACCTCACGTCTACGGCTCTCTTTAGGACTGAAAGTCCAGGGATGATCCAATCCCTTCACATGTTCACCAAAGCAGAACATGTATCCTCATCATCAAAACATGTATAACCACAACATGTATCATCATCATCAAAACATGTATAACCACAACATGTATCAACATCATCAAAACATGTATAAACACAACATGTATCATCATCATCAAAACATGTATAACCACAACATGTATCAACATCATCAAAACATGTATAAACACAACATGTATCAACATCATCAAAACATGTATAAACACAACATGTATCATCATCATCAAAACATGTATAACCACAACATGTATCAACATCATCAAAACATGTATAAACACAACATGTATCAACATCATCAAAACATGTATAAACACAACATGTATCATCATCATCAAAACATGTATAACCACAACATGTATCAACATCATCACAACATGTATAAACACAACATGTATCAACACAACTAGCATGTATTCTTACTAATACATCAAACATCAAAACATGTATACATCACAACTAGCATGTATTCTCACCAATACATCTATCATCAAAAGCATGTATAAGTAAAGCTAAGTATTCTAAGTATAAGAGTCCTAAATCTAAATATTTCTAAGTAACTGGGTGTAGAGAACAGGTTACCTCATCAATGACTTTGTTGTTTGATGAGACAATCTCATCAGTAGTGACTATACTACTCCCCCTTTCGAGGAGGGTCCTTTTGAACTACACCAAGCTTGTCTCGGAAGTATTCAAACTTCACTCGAGACAGAGGTTTGGTTGGTAACTTCTTCACTTGACGTAGAGGCTTGGTTAGTACAATGGTAACCTGTTACAAATTCAAACTTTTAGAGTTCCTTTCTGTGTCATATCTTGTTAGTTCCCTATGTTCTTTGACTTATCATGGAACACTAGATTCTATTTCATCTTGATACAACTCTAATTATCACATAGGATCTCAGTTGGTTCTATCTCTAAGTCAAACAATCCTAAAGCCAAACTTCTTCACAACTAGCAGAGCAAGCAGCCATATATTCCGCTTGTGCTGAGAGTCACACTAGACTGCTTCCAGCTAAACCACGAGATCATGGCTAATCCCAGACAATAACATCCTCTCGATGTGTTCTTCTTGTCTGATACACTTCCTGCCCAAACAAAATCTGAATAGCCATCTGAAGTCATGATCTTCAAGATAGCATAGATCAAATTCTATCGTGTCCTTTATGTGCCTCATCACATACTTTGCAACTATCAGGTAAACACATCTAGTTTCCACTAGGTACTAACTCAAGGTGTTCATAACAAAGCATATATCTAACCTAGTATATGTTAGATATATCAAAGACCCAATAAATGACTGTACAGAGTTATATCCACTAACTCTGATGAGTTATCCCCTAACAGCTTCAAGTTGGAATCCATAAGAGTGGCCATTCCAACACCTCAAGTCATATTTCTCATCATACTTTCCCTGGTTGAGAAATATTCCTTCTGAGCCTTGCCATACTTCCAGACTTAGGAAGTAAAGCATCAAATGAGATCTTTCATTTTTCATTTCTGCATTGAATGATCTTCTGCATATCTATCTGTGCCATCTCTCGTTAGATGGGTCTACTGATATGAGCCTCAATATCATTCGAACTCTGTGGTGAGTTCCTTCTTGCATCCATGTCGTATGTGTATCATATTCAACCTTGTAGTAAAGGGTTGAGATCCACATCACCCATGGTGATCATTAAGCTTATCAAATTATTATCGATCCTAGGTACCTATACAGAACCTGATTCATACTTCTTCTTTAATTACACCATACTTGGAGCAAACATCTTGTCGTGATTCTCTTCCCCTTTCTAAGAGAATCTTCTAGCCATGAGCCTTCTATATTTTGTTTGATTTGTAAATCTTCTTGTTTGAACATCCACCACTTGTACGATGTCCATCATTCTTCATGACCTTTCCTACAAATCAAAATTAAGTACATGATTAGTAATACTTCATAATCATCAAAAGATAACCCATTATGCATACAGATATCATTTACATAGTGATGCAACTATTTTGACCAATACTTTGGCACAACACTTTCCCATATCCTGTATGCATACAGTGGCTATCTAGATGCCTTCCATCTCTACCAGAACATACTATCGAGAGTGTGCACAACTCTCAGCATGTCAGCAAGGAGGTTTCATTCTAGACAAGCAACAATGGAATGTTTGTCCAAACATATGCACATTAGTTGTATACTGTTCAATGCTCTATGAATGTTTACACTCAGCATTATATATTCTAGGAATACAAATATGCATGCAGGCAATATCATTACTATTTCAAATAGCAACTCAAATACTTATCTTTTATGTTTGTGTGGCTGCCTCCCGCTTGATCTTCTGTATGTCTTTTGAACTTCTATTCATTTTGTACCACTGTGCATGCTCAAGAGTCATCCTCATGATCTCATACACAAACATACACTCATTAGTATATTCTAAATGCTATCAAAACTAAATAATCTTGAAAACGTATAGTCATTATTATAGTTAATAAACATTAGTATTCAAGATTTCAGGGAAGTCTTCTTTTACTCATGCATATCATTGATAAAAGATATAATATGCATAATCCCTTGATTACTAACTTTATGAATAAGCATAACCAATCATTCCAAGTATACTTATATAAGGGATCCTAACACAAGGTAAGATTCATGGGAAACATACCTGGATTAGTATACCTACTTGGTTATGTACAACATACCTAAACAATCTCTTCAATGATTTAGAGATCCTGAGCTAGAACCTGCATGTCTCATAGGTTAAGCATAATATAACAAAGTCATACATACCTCGTAAGTAGAACAAAGATTATGGATGAGTCTTTGTCTTCATGTTTTCATGGTCATGGAGCCTGATTTGTCTTTTGTGATGTACCTGTATCTTGTTAGCAGACAACCTCAACCTCACACAACACCATAATGCATTAGTACAATCATAAATGTCAACACCCTAACCAATGAATATCTTCTATCATGCATTCATAATTTTGTTAAGGTGATACAACAAATCTAAAATCAAGATTGTACTAACTGTAATAACATGAAGACAAACATACCATAAACTTAATCATGAACAAATCTCAAAACATACCTCGATGAGTCATACCTATCGAGATCGCTTGTAATCTCCTTATGTAAAGCCTTAGCCTCATCTCCCTCTGAAACATGAACTCCTTCACTTATGTAGGTGACCAATCCATCTTCTTCTAGGATTAACCCTATCCACTTGATTTGCAAGAACTGGACCTGGAGCTGGATATGGGTTTGTCAGAGAAACCCCAAAAATTCAAACTTTGAATTTCAAACTTCCGAAAGGATAGAGATATGCGCCTTGATGAGCTGATCAAACTGATATATTCAGAATTTGAAAACTGCAAGGTTTTACTCCTTAATTTTGCCTTTGAAACTTTCGGATTCACTGGACGTGACCCTGAACTGGGGTTTGATGAAGCCCACTCTTTTGCCCCATCAAAAGGTTTGATCCAAAGCTCTAAGCTTCTATTTTTCTGAGGAGCTTCCAGCCGTGGTCACAGATTTCAAAAATTCCCATTTTTACAGAAGCCCTAATTTTCCGTTTTTCTGATCAAAGTCCCGAACTAGGGTCTAATCAAGCCCGGCCTTCTGCCCAACCAAAAATTCTGATCTTGGTCTCTAAATTTCTATTTTGATGAGTAGCATCCAGCCGTGGTCTCCGATTACAAAAGTTCCAACTTTCTCCAAAGCCCTAAATTCCGGAAGTCATGAATGAAGGTACCAAAAACTAATTCTGTTTTGACAGAAATATGTACCTGATTGTTTCTGGTGTAACTCTGAAATTTTTGATCCACAGGGTCTGAAAAAGTTTCTTGAGATAGCCTGACCTGTTATCTTTCCATCCTGACAGGTCTGACCTCAATTGGATTCTCTGAGAGAGAGTTATGCCAAAAGTCGCAACGTGACCTGTTTTGGGAAAATACAGGAGAGCGAACTTGTACGGCGTGCCACGTGTCACTGTTTGACCTTCGGCCTCTGAAAACGTTTTCTGAGATAGCTCGGCCTGTTATATTTCCATTCTGACAGGTCTGACCTCAATTGGATTTTCTGAGAGAGAGTTATGCCAAGTGTCGCAACGTGACCTGTTTATGGGATAATACAGGAGAACGCACTTGTACGGAGTGCCACGTGTCACTGGTTCAACTTCGGCCTCTAAAAAAGTTTTCTGAGATAGTGAAGACTGTGTACTACCTGTCACTTTTTACGAAATTTCATTTGGAGCTTCCTATCCCAAGATATGACCTTTTTCCCAAGGTCACCTGATTTTGACTCAGATCTGGAAGAGGCAGAAACCCTATATTGTACAGATCATAAATCACAAATTACAACGAATTAGAGGTTGTCCTTTGGACACAAGGTACCTGGAGATTTTAGCTTCGTCCTGTAACAATTTCAGATCCTAAAACTTCGCCAAAACGGATTTATAGCGAAAGTGCTACGATGACTGGTTTTTGCTATGTAAAACCCTAACCTTCAAATTGTCGTAAGTAAAGCAAGTGTCTTTAGTGCCATACCTTGTCTTCCTTCAGGTTAGCTCTGATACCATGTTAAAATTCAATATGCTAAGACAGAAAATAGCAGCATTACATTCCATTTCACAATAATAGCATATACAGGATCACTGAAGAAACAACAAGCATAGCATAAACACAAGAGACAGAGATTTATCCTGGGAAACCCTCATGGGGTAGAAAACCCAGTAAAGCTTCCTCAATATAGATGACCAGCAATATACAAAGATGCAAACCCTGAGCATAAGCTCCTTCTCCTCCATTGCAGACCTCTCCTCCACAAATGCGCCTTTCTCAAGTGAGTGATTGTGTATAATGAGGAACACACCTCCTCTATTTATACACTACTCTGATATGTATTTTACACAAGTACACGTAGGCTCATATTTAACCAATAGGTTAAATACCCCACTACAACTAACTGGGCCGACCCCTCTAGGGTGGTCTAATAACCCTTTGACCCACATAACACATACAGGGCCGACCCCTACTAGGGAAGTCTAATAACCCGAGTTACCACATTCCGACGGAGGTATAAACATCTCCGGATATACAATAAGATCTTCACGGAGGAATGAAACATCTCCGGAATAATAAAGTACAAATATAATATTCTTTGAAGTTACAATATCTCAACACCGAGGAGGAGCTATGACAGGGGCCGACAAGTCACAGGCTAGTGTCTGACCAACAACAAGAAAACAAGTCACATTCGATGTAGAAGTAGAAAGGGATATTTTCTTGAAAGCACAAGAGGAAATGAGGTAGCTGAGGCAACCACCTCTTCACCAGAAAGAAGTTACTTATGACATGTCGCCGACATTCGACACGATGAATTCATAGAAAAAGGCTAACACTTTAAGAGCCTTCCTAGAGAGTTGCCTGGAGCTGGAAAAATATCAAGACACATTGGCAGAAATATCTAACCTATTTCATCAATGGGAGGGTGCATGACAGGAGAGAATGGTCAATTGAATACATAAGAGAAAGACAGGAAGAGAAATGCGGATGTCTACACAAGTTAGAGCATTCGATGTTGACTCCATTATCTTGGAATTGGGTCAAATGTAAACATTCTGACAAAGCAAACTTGGGAAACGATGGGGAAACCACAGTTGACTTGGTCCCTAGTACAACTGCAATAAGCAAATCAAAGTAAGGTCACCCCGATTGGTCGACTATGCCAAGTCCCCATTGAGATTGAAGGACTCAAAACATATGCATATTTTGATGTAATTGAGATCGTCGACAACACAAGCCCCTATCCAGTGCTGCTAGGGATAGATTGGGCGATGGAGAATAAGGAAATCATTAATTTCAAGAAACGAACCATGTTGTTTGAAAACCGTGAGATGAGAGTAGTTGCACCTCTTGATCCCGCAGAAGGGCAGAGATATGTTGATCCAACGAGGGATGAATTCACTGAGGGATGGGACAATATTTACAATAAATCCAAAGACTACATCAATCTAACTATGGATGGAGAGTTAGGGTGGCACAACAGCAGTTCGTCGTCGTCGAATTTAGTTGAAGCACTTGAAAATTAGCAGAATCGGCTGCATGAAGTATCATTTAGGAGGTGTGCATGGATCAATCAGTCACTGAGATGGGTAGCTATAGAAGAGTGCAAATTTCCAACATATGATGGGTTTCCCAACTTGGCTACATTTGTCAATGAGTTTGAGGAAAAAGTGGTAGAACCATAATGACTAATGGCCTTGGAGGAATCTCTGAAGGCTACACCAGTGTGATGGTGGGAAGCGCACAAGTCAACAATAACCAACTGTCCATCATGTCTACGCCTAAGGGAATTTAGGTTCAGTGATGCTAAAGGATATTGTGGAAGTAAGTATGATGGAAGAGGAGATCCGAAGGAGCATTTGAATGAATGTGAAAGCCAATGGGGACCACGAGCGAAACAGGAATGGGTCCATGCATTTATTCACACATTGGATGAAGTACCGCAAAGTTAATATATCACAGCAGAATTGTGATGTGGAACAACCTCATGGGAACAAATAATTGTTGGATTTAGCCAAATGTTCAGTTTCTCCGATGAAAACCCCTTCATCCACAACACGTTAGAGGAGGTACGTGAGAAAGTACCTGAAACAGTTCTGATAGAGAAACCGATGGGAATTTAGTGGAATGCAACAACAAAAATGTTGATGAAATGCTATAATATAACAGGAGAACCAGATGATGAGGATGATCCAAGGGCCACATACATACTAGAGTCAGAAGGAATTCGAAGCGTCGAGGCACCAAATATGCCTCCCGACAAGTTTCAGCAGCCATTGTGAATCAAGAAAGTGAACATTGGGTTGGAAGAGAATACCAAGTTCGCGAGCATCAAAGACTGTTGGGATGATTCGACCATTGCGAATATGATTGACCTATTGCACGAGTTTCAGGACTTGTTTCCGATAAAATTCTCGGAGATGAAAGGGATTTCAGGGGACCTAGGTGAGATGAAAATTCCACTGAAACCTGATGCAAAGCCAGTAAAGCAGCGGCCTTATAGGTTGAATCTGAGGTATAAGGAGCGATTGAAGGCTGAGATTGAGAGAATGTTGGAAGAAGGAATTATAGAACTGGTAGAGGAATCGGAGTGGATCAGCCCGATGGTGGTTCAAGATAAGAAAACCGACGAAGTTAGGATCTGTGTCGATTTAAGAAATTTGAATGCCGCATGCCTACATGATCCATTCCATACATTGTTTATGAATGAAGTATTAGAAGGAGTGGGAGGTCAAGAAATAAACTCCTTCACAAAAAGATTCTCTGGCTACCACCAAATAAATATTGCAAAGGAGGATCGGCACAACACAATGTTTGTCACTGAATCGGGATGATTTCAATATACGGTGATTCCATTTGGCCTAAGAATGCACCAACAATTTTTTCAAGACTAGTAGTTATGGCGTTCAAGGATTACATCCATAAATTTCTCGCAGCATACATGGATGATTGGATAGTGTATGGTTTGGTCAAGGATCACGTTGCGAATTTGAGGTTGATGCTGGAAAGATGTCGACGAAACCATATTTCATTGAACCTAAAGAAGTGCATTTTCTGCGCTCCATTTGGGATTCTGTTGGGACACATTGTTTACAGGGAAGAAATGTTGGTCGACCCTGCAAATATCACAATTATTGTTGACCTACCACCGCCAACAACAATCAAGTAATTAAAAGAAACTTTGGGACACACGGGATACTACATGAAGTTTATCAGAGGATATGCAGCAATCACGGGGCCGATGGAAAAGTTGTTGAAGAAAGACACCAAGTTTGAATGGAATGAAGAGTGCCAGAAGAGTCTGGATATATTGAAAGCAAAGATGGCTACAACACCCATCCTAGTATTCCCAGATTGGACAAAGGAATTCCATTTTCATGTCGATTCCTCATCAGTCACACTCGGGGTATTATTGACCCATCCATGGAAGGAGTGATAGACCACCCGATAGCATTCGCAAGTAGAAATATGTCTACTGTGGAGAATAACTATACAACCACGGAAAAGGAAGGATTGGAGATGGTATACGCCTTACATAAGTTTTGACACTACCTCTTAGGAGGCCATTTTAAGATGTTCACTGATCATTTTGCACTCAAATACCTAGTGAAAAAACCTGTGTTGGGGGGGGGGGATCTGTCAATGGTTGTTCCTCTTCCAAGAATTTGATCTTGAGATAATTATAAATCCTGGATGACTAAATGCAAGACCAGACCATCTGTCACGGATAGAGTCCAGAGAAGAGCCAAGGAACATTGACGAAGGATTTCTTGATGCTCAGTTGTTCAGGGTCGGAATGGTCAATGACCATTACGAACAAATTATTCAATTTTTGGTAATAAGGAAGGCACCAGAGGAATTCACTACCAACCTTAAGAAGCAGTTAGTCGTCAGATTTGTAGATTTCCAACTGATTGTGGGGCAACTATATTAAATGTGACCGGATGAGATACTTCGACAATACGTCCTTCCGCATGAACAGGAAAGGATTTTAGCAGAATATCACAATGGAATCGCAGGAGGACAATATGGAGGACGTGCAACTGCTAGGAATATCATTCAAGCAGGACTATGGTGTCCAACGATGCATGGAGATGTTACAGACTACACAAAAAGATATGATGTATGGAAAAGGACCGGGAATCCATCACGAAGGGATGAAATGCCATTAGTACCTCAATTGACACTATAGGATTTCGACAAGTGAGCAGTTGAATTTGTGGGACCCATCAACCACGAGGTAAAATAATAGGGTCGCGTTACATAACTACTACGACATAGTATTTGACGCGATGGGTGAAAGCTGCACCAGTAAAGGATTGCACAACTGTGACGGAATCAAGATTCCTTTTCGATAATGTAGTCACCAGGTTTGGGTTCCCAAAGATACTAATGATCGATCGGGGCACTCATTTTTTTAACCAAACAATCGCAGCGATGATGGAGGAGTTTCAAATTCAACACAAGCTAATGGGATAGTTGAAGAATTCAACAAAATACTAGAGCATGCACTCACGAAGGTGTGCAACACAAACCACGACAATTGGGATTTGAAGATTCCAGTGATACTCTGGGCGTATTGCACAACTTGCAAAAAATTGTTGGGACAGACCTTGTTTAATTTAGTTTACAGACAGAAAGTGACAATTCCAATGGAATATATTGTCCCAAGCCTGTGCATCGTTGCAGCTATAGATATGAGTGACGATGGAGCGATTGAGGAACGATTGGCTCAGTTAGTACAGCTTGATGAGGATCGATTCGTCGCAGGATTCCATTAGAAGGTAGAAAAGGATCGATAGAAGACTTGGCATGACCGCAATGTCAAAACAAATCATTTCCAGCAAGGCAATCTGGTTCTATTATATGACAGTAAGTTTGCAAAGCATCCAGGTAAGCTGTAGATGCATTGGTTGGGACCTTATGTCATAAATTTTGTTACTGATGGAGGTGCAATGCAGTTACAAAGGTTAGAAGGGACATTATTGACCAATATAGTAAATGGGAATTGGTTGAAACCCTATCGCCATGATCAGGTGCATAGCAGTTGAGAAACAAGTGGAAAAAAAGAAAAAAAGAGCAATTATGACGAAAAGTGGGAGATATGGCCAGACGGGTCGCTCATCGATGCTTAGCATGTTTAGCACAGCATGATTACTGTGGCTAAGCACCACTGGAAGATGAAGGAAATGTATGATGACACACTTGAGGATAGAATATGATGACTATGGGAAAGATTTCAAGAATGATTCGATAATCGGGTGTTAAGGACACGAGGAGCAAGCATAAATACATGAGTAGGGATTGAAGGATGCAAGTCAAATGAAGAGAGTCAGCAAGTCAAATGAAGAGAGTCAGTAAGTCGAATGAAGAGATTTAGTAAGTCGGATGAAGAAAGTTAGTAAGTCGAGTGAGCAAGTCCAAGGAAGCTGTGGAAAAAGGAAGTGAGATAGTTGCAATGGTGCATTTCGTTTCCAGTGGAAGCACCCAATGTTTGCTAAGGGAAAGAATGACAAGTGTTCACGAGCAACCAGCAGATGCAGAGTTACTTGGTATTAGGAAAAACAAAGATGAGGTCTTACCTGAGATGGTTAAGGAAGTTTCAAGTGTTAGAAGAGCAGCGTTCCCTCCAACCACAGAAGTACCGAGAGAAAAGGCATGCCGACACCAGCAAAGGATGATCAAATGTGTGAAATAGATGTGCCGGACTGCTACGCCCTCTGTACAAGTTGATGTTGTCGAGAAATTTTTTGTCTAGACACAAACCAAGGTCAAAGGTAACAGATGACCACAAAGGAATAGATGATGAAGGTTCCAAGAGACTGGAGGATGAGTTCGAGAAGTACATGACCATGAGATCCAGATGGAAACAAAAACCTCATAAGTATAGCACAACGAAGGAAGAGAACAGTTCCAGTAGAGCCAGCTGAGGTGGCTTGAGGGTGAGCCACAAGTTTGTGTTGGGGGCATGTTGGCACGAGGCTAGACCAAATGAAGTGTGGAAGCTGACAATAGCAGAGAAGGACCATCTGTGGAAGAGAGGACCATTCGTGGAGAACAATGAAGTGCAAGATTAGTTTAGTTAGTTAGAAAGGGTCATTTGGACCATTTTGTAACCGCCATAGTTGGATATAAATAAGAATATGAATGTAAGCCTAAGGGAATCCTAGAATGAGAACACAAGTTGATCAATAACTGAGCGAATGACTTTGATGATTTTTTGCTACGTTTTCAGCAAGTTTGTATGGATCTGCGATAAGGTGTTTTGAACTATCCATGCGAAGGTTATCTCGTAGGTTTTTGATGACTTAATGCATGAAGATGTTTGGATCTGTCTCTTTTATTTATGTTTATGTCGAATGATGAATATTGTTGTTCTGTAATTTCCGATTGAAGCGATCACCAGCTTTAACCTATTAATTTGAATGTTGATTACATAGCGAATATGATAATGATGCATGTATGTTTGGATTTCAAAGCATGATGCAAATGTGAATCTCTGGTTTCTATTGCGATAGAATCAGGATAATTGCATGTCCTTTCCCCACTGCAGAAACCTGGTTCCTCCAACCCCCTTAACCATCTCAGGTGAGACTTCACTCGCTTCGTGGGTGTTGCTGGAAAGGGTAAAACCTTTCCACTAAAATCACCATAGGGGTTTTTCATATCACTAAGCGTTAGGCGAATGGGTTGTATGAAGAGAGGGACCCATATTTAAAAGTTGCACCCACTTCGAAAAAATATTGAGAGGGACTTAGAAGAAGATCGACGATTGCCCAAGTGTTAGGATGATGAAGTTGCGTGGAGTTTAACACTCCCGGTACTTCCCTGGAACAAAACCACTACTTCCACATGGTAGCCTTAGGATTGTTCAGAGTCCTAAAATTGGTCTCCATAAACTACTTTTTGGCGGTCCTAAAACCGCTGGTGGTTTATGGCATACAACTCCTAAATGTATTTTATGCCCCGCATGGTTCAAAAGAGACTCCTTTAAATGGTCTTGTGAACCTTTGTCGCCGGTTTTAAACAATGTCTCTCAACACTCATTACTATCACCGCCACCATGCAAAGTGCAGTATTCTCCCAACACGCAAAAACCCGAAAGGTAGCTGGGTAATCATTACCCAAGGACAGCATGATTTTCAAGGAGCAAAGCAGTTGTATAAGTTTAAATCATGGAGTTCCTGAGCCTCATTGGCCCAGAATGCAAATCCTGATGCCGGAGTCTACAAGAGCTATCTAGATTAAGCATGGAATATAAGTGGTCTCAATGGAACATTTCAACTCTAGTGGGGGCGCATAAGGAGAATTGAGGACTCGGATGACCAGATTTCATGAGCAGCCCGAAGATGCACATTCAGAGATATTCAGGCGAGAAAGGTTTGAGGTCTCACCTGAGATTTCTAAGGAAAATTCAAAAAATTTAGCGGTTGAAAAGGAAATAAGCCTTCTGAATGTAGAAGCATGAAAGGCAGGGGCATGTCGATCCCAGCAAAGGATGATCAAATTGTGAAGCGGTGGTACATGAATGGTTCAGAGTATTAAGAGAAAGATCGGCTCATGTTTCAAAACTTGGTGACGTCGATGAACTTTCACCCCGTCAAAAACAAGGTTCGAGATAAAAAGGATTGGATGGGGTAGAAGGGATAGATGATGAAGGTTCTGTAAGAAACACATGACAGTGAAGTGGATGCATCAACATCTTCGTGATGCCGAAAATGGTCTAACAGTTATCAAGCTCAGAACATCCCTAAAATTAAAAAGCACTGCAAATGATACGAGGCCACCTCACATTAATAGGCATTTGTTCATTCGGCAGGACATGCTTCACCAACTGAATGGCCTCCAGTCACAGTCATAGATCTTAGTAGTAGTTAGTATGATTGTTTTTTTGTAACAGATTTTATTGGAAAATACAAACAGAATTGCATAAGCCTTTCGGTTGTAACAAATCCTTTGTAGCAACTTATTTTGTAAATCCTATGAAGGCTATATATAGTAGAGTAGGCAATGGACAATGGTCATCTCTTTTTGTAAAAAGTGTAACTTCTAATGGTCGACTCTTTGGGATTTCATGGATTCAAAGCTTTGATGTGTCCATTTAGTATTTTTCCTTTTGTTAATTCATCTCTTTCATATGTTCATGATTTATGAGTCTGGTTCTGATTTTAATGTGAGTGATGCAAGCTTAAAGTATTGATTCTAAGATTTTCATGGTGTGAAGTATTCATGTTGGGTTATCTGGAAATAATATCCTCCTATTGTTCAATTTTAGTCTTATGATCATTTTGTTAGAACTACTGAATTCATCCCTTAGGCTCAATATGTTATTCTCAAACACAGAATAAAGACTTACTCTCTCTAAAGTACCTTTGTTGTGTGCCATTTCATTAACACAAATTAATTCAAGTTCCAAGATTTGGCTGTCCGTATTAGTTTTAGGATGACTGTGATTTTGATCAAGCAAAATAACACAAAATATTTTATTGATGCCCAGGCAAAGTTCTAAAATCATCATTAGAACATATATGGGACTAACATCTTTTTTGGTGCCATTGTCGAGGAACTCAAGTAAGAAGAGAAATCTTCCCTGGGGACAATGACAAAATTCTATGCACCGAATTTCATAGTGGATGAAACTTTGTAAATTGTAATCCACTTGGTGACTCCACAATAAAAACCTGGCATCTAGACGAATACATACTCGCCAGAACCCCAGCCACGAAGAATTTGTGGCCTTACAAGATTCAGTCTCCTATAGAAATAGACCCGAAAAATATCAATCTACTTCACCAGGCCATTGGCGAAGTTTTTCTCCACCTTTGTGTGGCCCTCAATTCCCTGAATCTGAATTCATTGTCCAAACCCCTGAAAGAGAATATTCTCCCCAGAACCCTCACACTCCTTGTGATTTTCCTATCTTTCAAAAGATTCCTGATATAAGCGAAGAATTTCCAGCTCACACGGATCCCCCCAAATCTTTCATTTCTCCGCAGAACAAGAGCTAATCATCAATCACCTCATGTCAGGAGGAGGAGGAGGAGGAGGACCACCACCACCACCCAGAACACCCAGATGGGTATCTAGTCAACACCGGCCTCTACAATTATCCACGCCCTTGAATGATCTGCCTACCCATTATTTGAAATTGCTACCAAAGTATGATGGTGGTAAGGGCACATCTGCTAAAGATCATGTAGACCAATTCCAAGATTTCACTGACAATATCCTGATCGAACATGATGATGTGTTCATGCGAGTTTTTGCTCAGTCGCTAGAAGGAGAAGCTATAAAATGGTTCAGATCACTACCCAATGCCTCCATCAGCACTATGGAGATCCTGGAAACCAGCTTTATCAAGAAGTGGGGAGTTAAACATGATAGTCTCTATTATTTAACAGAATTATCTTCCCTGAAGAAGAGCAACTCTGAAAATGTGGTGGAATTTACTGCAAGATTCAACAAAATATATTTCAAAATCCCTGAAGATATTCGACCTACTGAGGTAGTATCTTGAGTCACATATGCGGCATCCTTCCCCTCGAATTTCTCCATCACATTGAGAGAAAGAAGACTGCTCGCACTTAATCAAATGCAAGACAATGCTATAGACGTCGAAGGAAACATGAGAGCAAGAGGCAAGATAAAAATGACCAATGATGTCGAACCAAAAGACAAAGGAAAGACCAAAGAAGAGGGTGGCCCTTTAGAAATAAGAGACTCTCGAGATGCAAAGATCTACAAGATGACCTGCATTATCAAGAATCTATCAATAAAGTTACCATAATGGAATTGGAATGAGGGTAGTGTACATAAATGAGGGCGCTCTAACCACTATTTGGCCAAAATTGGGCACCCAAGTAGTGGAATTAGTCATTAATTGCCTAACAACCTTAGATAACCATCATTAACCTTTTCTTGAACCAACAATAATTAAATTAACATCATGATACTATGGTCCTAGGTGTAATAATGTTCTAATACCCACCCTTAAGCTAGACTTATTTAGCCAAAACAAAAATGAGGCATTGGCAACTAAGGCTCAAGTCACCTCTTATAATTTTTATTAGTCCATGTAACCAAGGTAAGAAGGAAAACCACATGGGAATAAAATCTCCCCTAAAAAATGGACATGAAACAAAATCTAAAAAATATATCAGTATTCACCATGCATCATCCACCCCGAGGAGTGATCTAAGGCAGGTGAATGTCTTCTTAGTGAAATTATTGGTGAAGATATTAGCAGTTTGCTAAACAGATGGGAAATACTGCAAGGCAATAATCTAGTCATGCACCAAGATCCCGATGTAGTGCATGTGTATCTCTATGTGCTTGGTCCTTTGTCTTTGTATTGGATCAATGGATATATTAATTTCACTATGATTATCACACCAAATGACTTTGAGTGAATAAAATGCAAATCCAAACTCTCCAAGAATACCTGCAACCACACACATTGTGTAGCTACATTCATTGCTCCCCTTGTACTCGGCCTTAGCTTATGATAAGGAAATATTGTGTTGCTTCTTTCTAGACCAGCAAATGGGACCATGTGCAAGCATAAATACATAACCAGAAGTGGACTTTCAGTTAGTGCTATCTCCAGCCCAATCTGAATCAGTCAAACCCACCAGTTCAAATGATGAACCAACTGCATAATGAATCCCAAACTGCTTGGTTCCTTGCACATAATGCAAGACCCTTTTGGAAGCCTTCCAATGGATCTCATGAAGCTATTACATGTATATATAAAAAACACCCACTACATAATCCAAATCAAGTAGAGAGTGAGTGAGATACAACAATCTCCCAACTAGCTGTCTATACAGCAAACTGTCCACCAATGGTGAGGAACCCCAATCATGAAGTTTGACCTATGAAAGGAAAGGAAAATTATAAGCCTTACGTTCATCCATTATGAATATTTGTAGAAGATTTGAAGTATATTTTGATTGTGAAACTTTGATCCCTGCACTAGATTGATCAATATCCAAACAAAGAAATTGTTTCAACATTCCTAGATCAGACATGTAAAATGCACTATGTAATGCAACTTTAACTAAGAATATGTATTAAATGAAACCTGTTGACACAGTTCTGTCGACGGGGGTTCACTTCGCACTATGGTCAACAAACACCAACCAAGCACCCTTAGGAATCGGCCCAGAAAGGTTTTACCCTTTCCAACATCACTCCTAGAGCAAGTGAGGTCTCACCCGAGATGTCCAAGGGGTACTGCAAGAACCACATTTACGAAATAGGGAGAAGACATCCATTAACCCTTACCTAATCACTGTAGAAACTAGAGATATTTCCTTCGCATTATGCTAACAAATCAAGTATATATTCAACATGTAATCAACATTCACATTACCGATTTAATCAACATCGATAGAGCAACAAAACCTTAAACACATCACAACATTAAAATAGCATTCATCATTCACAACATAGCGACACAAAATAGGGATATAATCGAACATCTTCATACATTAACTCATCTCAAAAACCTACGGTGCAACCTTCGGAGGGATAGTTCCAAGCGAATTATTGCAAATCCATATGCACAAAACAGAACTTGCAGAAAATAGAAAAATACATAGATGTGAGGTATTACAGTCTTCAATCAATCAACTACAACTGAATTCTCTCCAAGATTCGATGCCCTTAGGCTTACAATCATGGTTATATTTATAGACAACTAAGGTAGTTACAAAATGGTCCAAATGACCCATCCTAACTAACCAAACCATAATTTACACTTTCCTCGGCTTCCTTATTTTCCACGAATGGTCCTTTCTTTCGTGAATAATCATTCTCGTCGCTGTCGGCTTCCACACTTCATGTAGTCTAACCCTATACCAACAGTCCCCTAACAAAAATGTGTGGCTCGCCCTCGAGCCACCTTAGCTGGACACCTTTGGTATTGCTCTGCTTCGCTGTTATGTACTTCTCGAATTCATCTATTGGTCTCTTTATCGCTATCATGTACTTCTCAAATGCATCTTCTAGTCTCCTGAAAACTTCATCATCTATCCCTGCTCATCCATCTATTGCTCTTGACCCTGGCTTTGGACTGGTTAAAATTTCATCGACGTCACCAAAATGTAAAAAAATTCGGATGCTCCAGCACATCTGTTTCGCACATTTGATCATCCTTCACCGAAGCTAGTGTACCCTTGCTCTTGTTGTTTCTGTGGTCGGAGGGACCACAGTTCTTCCAACTCCTACAACTCACTTAGACATCTCGAGTGAGACTTCATCTCTTTCCTTCGGGGTTTTCTGTGCATCTTCATTCATCGATTGCTTTTGAACGCTTGTTGTTTTTTCCCTTAGTGCACTCTAGGTGCTTCTTCTAGAAATGAAATGCGCCATCACGACCCTCTAATACCTTGCAACTTCCTTACTTTCCGACCCTTCTATCCTTACTACTAGACTCTGCAACTTCATAGCGTAGCACCTTTTGGCTCATAATGCTATCTGCTCATCTGCTTTATAACTTAACTCGCTAGGTTTCAGTCCTTCATGGCATCTTTGGGGAATGATTACCAAGTCATTCATCAAATATTTCCTGGATTTACTAAATTATTCCATCAAGTGAGTAATCATCTATTTCTGCCACCTTCCGTCGATGCTTGAATGCTATAATTATGGTCCGATTTGACTCCCACATGCTAACTATCTACGAAATTCAACTCACGGTTCTTGTGCTTTCCTCTGCGATCGACAGATCTTAATGTCTTGCTTTTGTTTTTCTGCGATTTTCTTTCTCTGCTATTTTCTTTTTCTTCTACATATATATATATATATATATATATATATATATATATATATATATATATATATATATATATATTGCAAACCCTGTTTCAGTCACCATGCGCCTGGTTATGGTGACAGGGCTTCATGTTAAATTTTGAGCACTAATTCACAATACTCTAGGATCTTTACTGAGAGAATAACATTTACATTATATCAATGCATATCAATCATAACAAGCATGACAAGCATCATAAGAATCAAAAGCATGAGAGACAAGAGACACAAAGTTTCCGTGGGGAAAACCCTAAGTTGAAAAACCCCACAACTTCCTCAGAGATAGAGAGAGCAATGGCTCAACCAATGTACAACCAAAATACACTGAGATAGTCTCCTAGTAGCAGATGATCCTCCTCCTCACTAGTGCACCACTTTTTGAGTGAGAGAAGTATGAGTTTCGAGTGATGCAAATAGAGATCTCCCGATCTCTATTTATACTAATTTGTTTTCCTAGTGACCTTATGGGGCCGACTTGTCTAGCTAGGTATATGAACCATATAATATATATATTTCAGGGCCAACCCCACACATGGTGGTCTAATAACCCTTCACCAAGTACACACACTTGCGACACTTGTCAATACACATGACGACACTTCCTTATAGAGGAATGACACATCTCTTATAAGGGTACAATAAATATATATGAAATACATAGATGAAATACATTCCGAAGTTACATATACATCAACACTTCAATCGGCTTCCATTCACTAGATTTGTCAGTAGAGTCCCATCTAGCTTTTGTAACTGTACTGCACCTCCATAAGTGATAAAATTTATAATATAGGGGCCCAACCAATGCATCTGGAGCTTACCTGGATGCTTCGCAAACTTACTGTCATATAGAAACACCATATCTCCACACTGGAAGTGCTTAACATTGACGTGGCGATGGTTCCAAGCCTTCTATCGATCCTTTTCTACCTGTTGCTGGAATCATGCGATTAACTTGTCCTCGTCAAGTTGTACTAATTGCGCCAACCTTTCTTCGAGTTCTCTATCGTTTCTTATTCCTGTGGCTGCTGTGATGCAGAGACTAGCGACGATATATTCCATTGGCATCACTGCTTCCTGTCCGTAAACTAATTTGAATGGTGTATGTCCTATCAAACATTTACAGGTTCTCCTGTATGCCCATAATATTGCTGGCATCTTCAGATCCTAGTCGTCACGGTTCGTGTTACATTCCTTTGTTAGTGCATGTTCTAGTACCTTGTTAAATGCTTTCACCGCACCATTTTCCTACGGGTGATATGGGGTAATTTTTCGATGTTGAATTTGGAACTCTTATGTCATTGCCTTGATAGTTTGGTTGAAAAAATGAGTACCCTGGTCACTCATCAATATATTTGGACACCCAAACTTATTGACCACATTATCAAAAAGAAATTTTGCTGCTATTGCAGCTATGCAATCCTTCATTGGTGTAGCTTCATCCCATCGCATAAAGTAATCAGTCGCAGTGATTATATATCGTGACCCCATCCTTTTACCTGGTGGGTTGTTTGGCCCTACAAAGTCAACCACCCATTTGTCGAACGCTTGTAGCGTCAGCTGACGTACTAGCGACATTTCATCTCGTCGCGATTATTTTCTTGTTCTTTGGCACACATCGCAACTCTTAGCGTAATCCGCAGCATCTCCATGCATTGTCGGCCACCATAGTCCATCTCTAAGTATCTTCCTAGTAGTGGCACGTCCTCCATAGTGTCCTCCTATGATCCCATCATGAACTTCCTCTAGTATACTCCCTTTCCTGTTCGTGCAGAAGAACATATCGGCGAAGGATCTCATCTGGCCCCATTTTGTAAAGTTGTCCTGCAATTAGCTGAAAGTCGGCATCCTTTACCACCAACTGCTTTTTTCGGTTGGTATTCAATCCTTCTAGTGCACATCCTGTAGTAAAAAACTCAATGATGTGCCCATAATGGTCATCAACCATGCTGATCCGAAATAGTTGCGCATCAGGTAAGCCTTCATCGATGCTTCGGGGTTCTTCTCCTGACTCAATTCAGGATAGGTGATCAGGCCCAGTGTTCAAGTGTCCCTATTTCACAATAATCTCAAAGTCAAACTCTTGAAATAGAAGCTTCCAATGACAAATTCCCCCCCTAACACAGGATTGTTGACGAAATATTTCAATGTTGAGTGGTCAGTGAAAATATTAAAATGGCCTCCAAGTAGGTAGTGGTGGAACTTATGTAATGCACAGACCATTTCTAACCCTTCTCTCTCTATTGTCATGTAGTTCCTCTCCGCAGTGGATAGTTTCCTACTAGCGAATGCAATTGGGTGATCAATCACCCGTTCTCCTGGTTGAGCCAATACCACCCCTAGTGCTACTGATGATGCATCAACGTGAAAATGGAATTCCTTTATCCAGTTAGGAAAAGCTAGTATCGGTGTTGCGACCATCTTTGCTTTCAGTATATCGAGGCTCTTCCGGCATTCTTCGTTCCATTCGAACTTCGCATCCTTTTTTAATATTTTCTCCATTGGTGTTGCAATCGTTGCATACCCTCTGATAAACTTTCTATACTACCCCGTATGCCCCAATGTTTCCCTTAATTGCTTTACTATCGTCGGGGGTGGTAAGTCAACAATAATGGAAATCTTTGTTG
Organism: Larix kaempferi; assembly: GCA_027924585.1. Lineage (NCBI taxonomy): Eukaryota > Viridiplantae > Streptophyta > Pinopsida > Pinales > Pinaceae > Larix > Larix kaempferi. Next base: position 3,497,146 of record BSBM01001474.1, on the reverse strand, counting down.
GGTCCACCAGCATCCCCTCCTTGCATACAATGTGCCCTAACAAAATGCCGAATGGAGCATAGAAGATGCACTTCTTTAAATTTAACAAAACCTGATTCTATCTACATCTCTCCAGCATCAACCATAGGTTTGCAACACGGTCCTTCACTATTCCATACACATTCCAATCATCCATGTATACTATAAGGAATTTGTGAATGAAATCTTTAAATGCTGAAACGACTAGTCGTGAAAAGATTGTTGGGGCATTTTTAAGACCGAATGGCATTACTGTATATTGGAAGAAGCCCCATTCTGTTACGAAGGTTGTCTTGTGTTGGTCCTCCTTCACAATATTTATTTGGTGATATCCGGAGAATCCATCCGTGAACAAGTATATTTCCTGAATTCCAACACCTTCTAACACTTCATCTATGACGGTGTTGGGAATGGATCATGTAAACATTTGTCATTCGGCTTTCTTAAATCCACACAAATCCTGACTTCGTCAGTCTTCTTATCTTGGACCACCATTGGACTGATCCATTCAGATTATTCTACTATTTCTATGATGCCTGCATCCAACATCCTCTCTATTCAGCTTTCATGCGCTCCTTGTACCTGGGATTCAACCGATACGGTTTCTACGTCACTGGTTTTGCATCACGCTTCAGTGGGAACTTCAATTTGCCTAGTTCCCCGGAAATGCCTTTCATTTCCGAAAAATTTGTTGGGAATAGATCCTGAAATTCGTGCAGTAAATATGTAACTTTTGCGATGGTTGCATCATCCCAGTAATCTCCAATTCTAGCGAAATTTGGGTTTTCCTCCGACCCAATATTGACTTTCTTGATGCGCAACGGTTGTTGAAATTTGTCAGATGGTATCTCAAGTGCCTCAATATTCTGACTTCTTTCCGACTCTAATATGTAAGTGGCCCGTGGATCATCCTCGTGATTGGGTTCTCCTGTTACGTTGTAGCATTCCATTAGCATCTTCGGTGTTGCAGTCCATTGTAATCCCATTGGTTTCTCCATTGGGACTGCTTTAAGCATCCTCTCCCATACTACTTGCAAAGTGCTATGGATGAATGGGTTTTCATCCAAGAAACTGAAATTTTGGCTGAAGTTGGTAGTCAAATCCTCCCACATAGTTGTTCCATGTCGTAGTTCTACTGGAATGTACCAGTTTCGCGGTATCTCATCCAGTGTGTGGATGAATGCATGGACCCACTCTTGTTACGGGCTGAGTTCCCATTCATTTTGGCATTCCTCCACGTGATCCCTTGCGTCACTCCGTCCACTATACTTCCTTCCGTAGTATCTTTTGTCTTAACTGAATCTAGCCTCCATTAGTCGTCAATATAATGGCCAATTTGTTATTGTCGACTTATGTGTCGCCCACCATCGCATTGGTGTAGCCTTTAATGCTCCCTCCAAGGCCAACAGTCATTTCAGTTTTGCTACCTTTCCTTTGAACTCGGCGATAAATTCCATTAGGTTAGCCAAAACTTCGTATATCGGTAGTTCACACACTTCTGTTTCCACCCGTTGCAGCAATTGGGTGATCTATGCACACGTTCTGAATGACACTTCATGTAGTCGGTTCTGCTAGTTCTCGAGTGCTTCGTAAGAATTTGATGAGGTTGAGCTAACACTCTACCATCCGAACTCTCCATCAGCGGTAGGATTTATGTAGTCTTTGGAGATATTAGAAAAATTGTCCCATCCTTCGGTTAATTCATCTCGCATTGGTTCGACATATCGTTGTCCTTCTGCTGGATCCAGGGGTGCGACTACCCTCATGTTACGATTCTCGAATGACATGGTCATTTTATTAAAGTTTATGATGGCCTAGTTCTCCATTCCCCAATCTATCCCTAGTAGCACCGGATAGGGGATATTGTTGTCGACTATCTCTATAACATCAAAATATTCATAGGTCTTTAAGCCCTCGATCTCCACTGGGATATGACACAACCATCCAATTGGTGTAACCTTACTCTGATTCACTAATCGAATTTGTATGGGGGACCATTGCAGTTGTGCTTTCCCCATTACCTCCCATGTTTTCTTTTTCAGGATGTTGACATCCGACCCCAAGTCGAGAACAATATTGTCGATGTCGAATGTGCTGATTTGTGCATTCATCCTTATCTCTTTCCCTGTATCCCTCCCTTGCAGCTAGTTTACTATTCGAATTTTCCTTTCGTCCTCCTGTCGATGTAGTAAATTGGATATCTCTGCCAATGCATCCCGATCTTTTTCCAGCTCCAAGCAGCTCTCTAGAAAGGATCTTAAGGGGTTAATCTTTGTCTGTGATATCATTATGTCGAATATCAGTGGCATGTCATAGGTGGATTCTTGCTGGGTAGTATGTGGTTTTCTCATCCTCCTCTTTGTCTCCAGCGCTTTCAAGAAAGTATCCCTTTCCGCTTCCACATCAAATCTAACTTTATTTCTCGCTGTCGGTCGGACACTCGACTGTGTTCAGTCTTCTCCTGTCGCAGATCCTCCCCTAGTAACTACTGCAACATTCACCTGTCGACTTCTTATTTCTATCGAAATCTTCTGTACGTTAGGATGCAGATTCTGGTTCTGATTCTGATTTAGTGGAGGTGGGGTTATGTTCTTGATTTTCCACTTCGCGACAAGCTGAGTATAGTCCTCTATACTATGGCACAGTGAGATGCAGTATGTTCACTACGAAACTGGGATCTGACAATCTCTTTGAAAATGCCCAACTTAACCACAATTTTAGCATACAACCAGCCCTCGACCTCATCCAAAATTTCCTCCTCAGCTAGCACCTGTGCCCCGACCTCCACGGAAGCCTCCTCTGAAACCTCCTCGTGGTTGACCATATGGATGGTACTGCGATTGACCATACTACGGTGGAGGATATTGCGGTTGAACATACTACAGTTGATCAAAATGTGGTTGTTGATTATAGTGAGGTTGCTACTGTACCGGTGGTTTCTCCTCTCCCTTCATGAAAAATGTATCCGCAGTCCTTTCTTGGAGTAGGTCATAAGCTCTACAATCATTTTCTTCATCACCAACTAATCAAAAAAGTTTGCAATACAAATTGAATGGATTTGATACCATATTCAGCAGGTACACGCATTCTTATGATTGATGTCCTTTTGTCTAGAAGATTCTACACCACGACATTCCTCCCTGGATCAGTGGATTCTGTGTACCAGACTGCAAATATTCATGAAATTATGGGCATTGGTCCTGGTGATGTTCTTCTGACTTGCAGCGGGTGCACCATATTTCCTCTCACACTTCTTTTCCCCTTTTAATATCTTGGAGTTGGATCGTTAGATTTTCCAACTATGCTTGTATCCAATCCATGCCTATGCTTGTCTCTCCAACCGGTGAATCCTCCAGCTTCATTGCAATCTCCGGTGCTTCTTCCTGCGATATGATTTTCTGCTCCATCATTGGTCCACGAATATCGGTACTAATCCTGCGATGAAACAATCTTTATGCTGCATATCGCTCATTCCAAAACTCACCTTTTCCATTAGATTTTTATATCACTAGTCGAATTCACATACCGATTCATTCGGAAACTGCTTGATTTCTTTCAACTCGGTGATATACTACGACTCAGATTTTGGTTTTCTAAATTCATCAATTATTCTTTCCTTGATCTGTGGTAGTGTTTTATCTAGGCTCCCTGTCGGTACCTTAGTAAATTTCATATACCAGTCTAGGGCATGGCCCCTGAGGGTCATCGCTAGCTGTCCCTTTTTGATGTCTTCATCCTGGACCTGCTTCATAGTCCACACCACTTCACACAAAAACCAATACTTTTCGGGATCCTCGATCCTGTTACCTTGGGAAGTTGGCATTTTTACGTTGTCACCTGCCATTCTTGTGTTCCTACTATTATTTACGGATCCACTACTTTTACCATTGTTCTGACACTCTGGGAAGCACTGCGATGAACTTATGTTTCGTCCTCCAAAATTTGTTGTAGTTCGTGGAGTTGTGGGTATGTTGTAACTTTGGGTATGTCCTTCGGCTTCAGGGGTATCCTGGTCGTTTTCTTCGTTGCAGTGAGGTCACCTCATCCCATGTGGTCCCATCTTGTAGTCCTCCATTCCGGTCACCTCAGGAGACTCTCTCTCAGTCCTCCTCTTCTTCTTTGGCATTCAGAACCTCACCCCACTTTGCAGGGTACCACAACCTTCCTCAGCTTATTCTAAGAACTCATCGTCACTCATGTCCATCTACCCCACATCATTCTATCGGACCTGCATTCATGTGGTACCCGCAACCTCCGCACACTGGGCTCTACTTGTCAGAGTTCATCTTAAATATACCCTTTTCACAAATGAGTATTTTAATCCACAACTTGAGCGACAACAGAAACCTTTTGCGGGGTCCCTTGAAAAATTTCCTTTCTGCGTCACTGTATGACTTGATTGTATCGACGGCGAATTCAATAATATATCCTTCTAGGATACTATCCACCCAGACATCGACAGCTCTAGATTCCCTATTATCCACTCGTTTCAATTGCTGGATCAACTCAGGTATCCAATGTTCTGGTTCGCCACCTTGGAAATTCTTCTTTTGGAATGTCAATTGGGAATTCGCAGAAAAATATCTTGTGGATGTCGGAGTATATATATTTATGTAACCACTGAGTCATAGACCATCCGAGTTGGCGATTCTCTTCTTTAGCAAACTCTTGTGCTTTCTTGTTGAACTAATCTTGGATCTCTAGTTTCGTCGGATGCCACAACATGTACTCTCTTTTTCTCTTCGCATTAGGGTCCCAGAAACAGAACCATTTGTTGACACAGTTCTATCAACAGGGGTTCACTTCGCACTGTTGACAACAAACACAAACCAAACACCTTTAGGCATCAGCCCAGAAAGGTTTTACCCTTTCCAGCAACACTCGCAGAGCGAGTGAGGTCTCACCCGAGATGTCCAAGGGGTGCTACAGGAACCACGTTTCTGTAGTAGGGAGAAGACATGCATTAACCCTTACCTAAGCACTGCAGAAACCAGAGTTCTTTCCTTCGCATTATGCTAACAAATCAAGTATATATTCAACATGTAATCAACATTCACATTACCAATTTAATCAACATCGACAGAGCAACAAAACCTTAAGCACATCACAACATTAAAATATAATTCATCATTCACAACATAGCGACACAAAATAGGGACATAATCGAACATCCTCATGCATTAACTCATATCAAAAACTGTGGTACAACCTTCGCAGGGATATTTCCAAACGACTTATTGTGAATCCATATACACAAAATAGAAATTGCTGAAAACAAGAAAATACATAGATGTGAGGTATCATAGTCTTCAATCGATCAACTACAACTGAATTATCTCCAAGATTTGATGCCCTTAGGCTTAAAATCATGGTTCTATTTATAGAAAACTAAGGCGGTTAAAAAATGGTCCAAATGACCCATCCTAACTAACTAAACCATAATTTGTGCTTTTTTCGGCTTCCTTATTTTCCGCGAATGGTCCTTTCTTCTGCGCATAATCCTTCTTGTCGTTGTTGGCTGCCGCACTTCATGCGGTCTAACCCCATGCCGACATAACCACCAGTGATCAAGAGGTCATCAACATATAGTAAAATAATCAAAATAGAGTCACTAATATGTTTCATAGACATTTGGATCATATTTGCATCTTTCAAAACCTTGTGATAGAAGAAAATTGTCCATATTGGTATACCAAGCTCTAGGAGCTTGCTTGAGACAATAGAGGGACTTCTTCAACCTGAAAAAATATGAAGGATATTGAATGAAACCTTTAGGCTGCTGCATATATATCTCCCCATGAAGATAACCATGAAGAAAATCACTCTTCATATCCATATGATGAACCTCCCATCGCTTTGATGTTCCAATGGCCAAAACTAGCCTGATTAAGTCCATCTTTGCCACTGGTGCAAATTTTTCTATGTAGTCCACTCCATGGAAATGAAAGAATCCCTTAGCTATCAATATGGCCTTATACTTCACATCAGAACCATCATCATCCATTTTGGTCCTATACACCCACTTGCAATTTACAAACTTCCTTTTGGGAGGAAGAGGAACCAACTCCCAAGTTTCATTGTCATGGAGAGACTTCAACTCTTCTTGCATGGAAGCTTGCCATCTTGGTCATGTGATGCTTCTTCATATGAATTTGGATCATATCCAACCATAAGAAAACACCTCCCATGAATATTTGTATCACAAGAATAAAATGCATTATGAAACTGTGATCTAATCTTCCTAGGTTCTTGTGGATCTCCCGCAAGTTCACCGGCTTCTTGTATGGTTTTCTAAACCCACTTGAGACTTGTAGGAGTGTCATGATATGCATTCATGTCATCATATTCATCCTCAACATCACAATCAGAAATATCAGAAAATGAATCGTCACTTACATCCTCTACAAGTGGGGGATTTGAGCATTCCCCTTCTTCTTGGTCAACTACTTGCATGGGCTCTTCTTCGAACTGAACACTCCTCTCAATGAAAGTATGTTGAGATGAGGTATCAAAGAGATTTTATACCTTTACATATTATGCATAACCAACCATAATGGAATCCTTTATTTGGGGTTTCAAGGCCTTTCTTTTCTCTGGAGGTATTCTAGCCCATTCTCTTGAGCCAAACACGCTAAAATGAGACACATCAGGATTATATCCCATACAATCCTCGAATGGAGTCTTTCCTTGCAAGTATTTGTGTGGCACTCTGTTATGAACATATGAAGCACAATTAATGGCTTCATCCCATATTTTATTAGAAAAATACTTAGCCTCCAACATACAGGTATCCATCTCCTTCAATGCTCTATTCTTGTGCTTTGCCACACCATTATGTTGGGGTGTGTAAGGCACAAAATGATACATTTGAATGCCATCTTATTCAAATAGCTGATGCAGGTCCTTATTGATATATTCCCTTCCATTATTAGTCCTTAATGCCTTTATCTTCCTCCCACTGAAGTTCTCCACTAAATCTCTGAAAGCTTTGAAGGAATGAAACACTTCATATTTCAACATGAGAAAGAACACCCAACAGTACCTTGAAAAATCATTAATGAATGTTAAGAAATATTTTGAGTTTCCATAGGAGGGTGTAGGAATATGTCATATCACATATGAATGGACCAAATCAAGAGGTTGAGCAGCTCTTCTTTCCTTCCCCTTCTCAAACTTGCGCTCTACATGCTTCCCAACGATGCATCCCTTATAGGTGCCTTTGGAAAATTTGATGCCTAGAAGTCCTTCAACCATCTTTTCTTTTCTCAAGTCTTAAATATATATGTAGTTTAGGTGTCCAAACCTCTTATGCTAAATTCTATTGACCTCATTGGCATGTGACATAAGAGCATTAGGAGAAGAGTAAGGAAGAAAGTGTGAAAACTTGTACATCCTTGACTCATGATCTACAACACCAACTGCTACCACTTTGCCTATAGAAAATTCAAAAATTTCCACATGATATTGAGTGAAAAGCACTCTCTTGGTTGAACCAATATGGGTCATTTGGTAAATAGAGAAGAGATTTGCTACAAGATCAGGCACATACAACACATTGTTGAAGTACCCATTGTCTATATTGATCCTTCCAATGCCTTTTTCTAGGATCTTTGAGTCATCACCCATGAGGATAGGAGGACCACTGTATGGTGAGAGAGTAGATAAATTTTCTCTTGAAGAAGACATGTTCCTTGAGGCACCTGAATCTATGATGAAAGAAGAAGATTTAGAGGTACTAGCCATCAATGCATGGCATATCTCCATGTCTTCAGAATCATCCTCCTCCCTCTTTTCTCCTTCAGGAAGAGGGATATTATTTTTCTCAAGGAGATGAGGCATCATGTCAATGGTATTCTTTATGCATGCACTTTCAAGGTGCCAACCCTTGTGACATTTCCTTCTTCCCTTTCTGTTTCCAGGATTCGAAAACCCTTTAGAAGAGTTGGGATTCTCTTTGTATTTCTTCTTCTATTGGTGTTTCGAACCTTTGGCCTTATGCTTCCCCTTTTCATGCTTTGAATCAACAGCTACAAGAACTTGGTCCTTTGATGGCTTGATGGCTCCCATTTGGACCAAATTTTATTGTTCTTGAGTAAGAGACTCCATGAAGTATTCCAAAGATGGCATCATCCAGTTTCAAATAGTGAGCTTGGTGGAATGGAATGTTGAAACAAACAAGAGTGCTCAGGCCCCAACTTTAAAAGTATGGACAAAACCAACTACTCATCCTTCTTTTCATTTCCACATTGCTTGAGATGCAAGACCAAGTAGTTGAACTTGGTGAATAAGTCTTGGATGGTCTCAAAACTACTTGGGCTCAGAGAGATCAACTCATTCTCAATTTGGTGGGCCCTCAACTCATCATTCTTCTCACATAGTGACTCAATATTAAGGAACACTTCATTTGGATAAGTGAGACTGTCTACATGAAACAAGAGGTCTCTTGAGATGTTGAAACAAAGCATGCCAAAAGATTCATCCATTCTGTTGAATAACTTCGAATTCTATGCTGCACAATTTGGCTCATTCTCAGTCCCCATGGTAACTCTTAAGAGACCCTTAGATATCAGCTGGATTATAATTTTGGCATTCCACTCAAAGTAGTTGAATGGAGTGAGCAAGATGACATGAGACTGCTCCATTCTGTAGATTGTGCACTTGGTGACAAATAAAATTGTAAACCGTCAATGAAAACACTTAATCACTCAGGAGAGAATCCTAACTAGTTAATTCAAACCCTGCATTGACAAAGGACACATTCGAAAGAGCATCACACCCTGGGTAGACTCCAAAGGATTGCTCCAATAGCTTCAAGGAAATGGCCCCGGGGACTTATGTGGTTGCTCTACTGCTAATGGTGCACCTATGAAGCAGTATGATTTGACTAGAAGCTACAAAATCTCTTATACCATGTGAAATTCAAGTCACAGTAGGATATACTAGCTAAAGAATTCCTCACATATCAAGAATTTGGCTCAGTATGCAAGAAAAATGTGTAAAATAGGCACAATATACACACAAATGATGAAAATAGCTATTATTATATTAATTTCCAACCAAAAAATGATTTGTGAACATAATTATATAACATTTGGGAAAAATCGTGAGCCTTTGGAGGCACCAGAATGAGCTACAAGTGGCTAGCTTACATTGGACCTCAACCTCCCTAGGTTGACCAATAATCTCCCAAATCAACTCAAACTGTCACGAATTCATAATTTGAATGTTGGGATGGCATGGGAGGACATTAATGTTGGTAGCACATGAGTGGTGGAGGATTTGGTGGAGTGTAGGTGGCCAAGGATAGGCCAAAACTACCAAGGAGGAGGGAAAATTTCCACATTCAATGCAAGGATGCCTCAAGTGAAAATTAGATCCATAAATCAGGGGATAAGGGTGCGACTCAGGTGATTAGTGGTAATAAATGAGGGTAGTGGCCATAAATAAGGGCGCTCTAACCATTGTTTGACCAAAATTAGGCATCTAAGTAGTGGAATTAGTCATTAATTCCCTAACAACCTTAGATAACCATCATTAACCTTTTTTTGAACCAAAAGTATTTAAATTAACATCACAAGACTATGGTCCTAGGTGTAATAATGTTCTGAAAAAGTACATTTGTCCACGATCACACATCAACACTCTAACTTCCTCTTCTAAACAAAAATATATATGTCCTAGACTACACATCAAAACTCTATTTTCCTCTTCGTTTTTCCAGACTGTGATGCATCTTGCCTCTATCTTTGACCGATGTGCATCTTTGGCGATCACAAGTCAAATATCATATTTATTGATCAGATAACTGAACTAATAATGAATCACTAAAAAACTTAAACAATTTAAAATACAACTCAATTAGTTATAACAAACACTCACTGAATCTCTGGGTTGGCAGGTGCGGGGGGAGTCCTCCTTGACTTCACTGGAAAAAAGATGAAGGATTATGCCTGGGGTATCGGGAGAACCACGAACAATAGTGCGGAATGGCTCGCCCTGACTAAAGGTTTGGAGATTGCTAAAGAGGAGAGCATCACCAATATAGTGGTGTGTGGAGACTCTATGGTTTTCATTAGGGAGGCTAGGAATTTGAGTATGAACAAGAAAAGTCCCTCTTCAAAGATCCATAGTCTGCTAAAGTATCTCATCAGGGAGTTTGAATCCATCAACTTCTACCATGTTATGCAATCAAACAACCAAGTTGCAGATAAGAAGGAAAATGAAGGTGTTAGTCTCAATAAAGGCGTTCTTGCTAGTAACTTATTCCTAAAAAGAAATGTATGGATTCCATAATAATATCAGTGTCCCATTGTCCACACAAGGGGACTTGTTTAGGCTAAATCCCTTTACGCATTCCAATCTGCATCAGTTTTTATGCTATGGGTTGAAACCTAGTTGGGTTCTTCGAGGAAAGGACACTCACTTGAGTACATCACATGGGGATCACATGTGTTTCTTTCCCTCCGTCAGCTCGAAAAGCTATCTCTCCAGCTATTATGTTCAGCAGGGTATCTGGCAGGCATCACTCTCATCTCTAGTATTGCAGTTATAGCCCCCTGGAAGCAGTGAAACGATGGCAGGTTCAGGATTTCCTTCTCGTATTAGTACCATACCAATCCTTGGTAGTGCATCCCTTGATTTTTGTAAGCATGTGCCATCCTGGCCTGGGTATTTAGATGGTATTCAACACTGGGAACAGGCGTAGGGTATAGTGCAGAGAGGTGATGAAGTAGCGCAAAAGAAGCGCAGGTATCACACATTTGGAGATTTCACCGGTGGGAATCCTGGCCAGAGATTGGAACAAACCCTCCGTATTAGTCCTCTATTCAAGCAGGATTATGATGCCTCCACCAGCGTCTTGGATGACCGTGTATCGGTTTTAGAAGCTCAGGTTCACATCCTTCATATTGAGGTGGAAGAATGGAAGAATATGGTAAACCAGTTGGCAAATTCGGAACAGGAAGCTAAATTGGATACCCAATTGCTAAAAGATAAGTTGAAAGCCATGGAAATGGCTATGGATATAGGAGTTTAGAGGGAGACAGAGTAGCTCAGGGTAATTCGAGGCCTCACAAAAGAGATCCAGGAGAACGTCAAAGGCATCATGGGCGAAAGCATGGAACTAAAGCAGTTGCTGTTGAACAAGTCTGAAAGGAGCAATAATATATGATTTGTAACCTGGTAGTTTTTTGGTTAATCTTTAGATGTATATTGAATGCTTCTATTTATCAGTTTGCTTTGAACTATAGGTAGCTTATCTTTGAACACACACTGGAAGAAATGCAAGTCTGTTTTTTGTTGGATCTAGGAATGTAAGTCTATCTGTCTGATAGTGGATTCCTTAGTAGCATTTTGAACAAGATGTTGGTGTTAATTTTTGAGCATCAATTCAATATGATCTAGGATCTTTACTAAGATAATAACATGTATAGCATATCAATCACAAGAAGCAATCACAAGAGACAATAGACACACAGAGTTTCCTTGGGGAAAACCAATAAGGTGAAAAACCCCAATAACTTCCTCAGAGATAGATAGAGAAATGATACAAAACCCAAGCATAAGAGATAGTCTCCTAGCAGTAGCTTCTCTTCCTCCACTAGTGCGCCTCTCCAATGAGTATATAAGTGAGAAAGTGAATGATCAAATAGAGTGCCTCCCACACTCTATTTATACATGACTTGACTTGCCTAATAACCTTACTAGGTCGGCCTCAACTTAATCACATAATATAATGTGGACATGACCGACCCCACTAGGGTGGTCTAATAAACCATCAAGTATAAGTTATGACACTTACAATATATATGATGACACTTCCGTATAGAGGAAAAATAACATCTCTATAGGAATACAATATACATATATGAAATACATTCCAAAGTTACAAATACATCAACACTCCCTCTTAACTAGGAAGGTATTTCTCGACACAAATCTGCTAGTACAAGTCTTCTTCTCTAGATCATCGTCACTGGATCATTGTCATCGAATCATCATCATCGTTGCTGTTGCTGCTATCTCAATCAATCTAATCTACTCGTCATATGAATTTCTACATAGCCAGCCCTTTTTCATGCTGGATGTAGGCCCACCACCTGGAGGTCTTCATCATCAGTGGCCATACTGTGGAACCTAGGATTGATTGCGTGCGTCAACAAAACCTAGCACAGACTATAAGGTATTTACATGTTGACCTTCACAAAACCTTTAAAGAGAATCCCAGGATGTTACGAGCACACTACTCTACCTGTCCGGATCTCTATAAAGCATCCCAGGCTGTTACGAGCACACCACTCTACTTGTCCAGATCTCCAGGATCTTTTCTATGTGAACCTTCGCAAAACCTGTTCAGAGCATCCCAGGATGTTATGAGCACACCGCTCTACCTGTCCAGATCTCCAGGATCTTTTCTATGTGAAGTTGTAGCAAAACCTTGAAAGAGCATCCTAGGATGTTACGAGCACACCACTCTACCTATACGGATCTCCCATGATCTTTTCTATGCTACCTGTAGAAAAACCTCGAAAGAGCATCCCAAGATGTTACGAGCACACCGCTCTACTTGTCCAGATCTCCCAGGATCTTTTCTATGCTACCTGCACAACCTGTCCACGGCCACAGAGTATCAACCTGATACTCACCATACATAATCCTGATGTACATCATCACATGATAAACCTGATCATCATCATAGCATCATCCTGATGCATATCATCTGGAGCAACATCCTGAAGCTCATCATCCATGATAATCCTAATCATACAATGCATCCACCTGATGCATACCAAGTATCTAATTGATACATATCATCATACATGATCCACCTGATCATACAATGTGTCCACCTGATACATACATAAATACATGATCTACCTGATCATACAAAGTATCCACCTGCTACATACATAAATAAATGATCAACCTGATCATACAAAGTATCCACCTGATACATACATAAATACATGATCTACCTGATCATACAAAGTATCCACCTGATACATACATAAATACATGATCTACCTGATCATACAAAGTAGCCACATGATACATACATAAATACATGATCTACCTAATCATACAAAGTATCCACCTGATACATACATAAATACATGATCAAACTGATTTAAGCATCCAACTGATGCATACACAAATACATGATCAAACTGATCAAAGCATCCAACTGATGCATATACAAAGCAGTAACTGGAGCATCATCCTGATGCTCATCACATAGCGCTTACATACACAATCATGGGAAAGATACTCCTCTCATCATACTTGGAATGGCTCTTGCAAATGTGTCCATTAGTTCTTCCTTGAAGTGTCGTCAATCTGAAGAACACCAAGCTTCTCTCTGAAGTACTCAAACTTCACTCTGGCTAGTGGTTTCATCAACACATCTGCAACCTACTCATCCATCACAACATACTGGAGCTTCACGGCTCCTCTCTGCATCATATCCCTGATATAGTGATATTTGATCTCAATGTGATTCGACCTGTTGTGGAACACCGGGTTGTCAGACAGCTTCACACAACTCTGGTTGTCACAAAAGATACTAGTAGCATCCAATGGCAAATCAAATAGCTTAGACAGTAGCTTCCAAATCCATACTGACTCACAACTAGCCAAACAAGCTGCAACATACTCTACTTTGGCTGTACTCAGTGCTACGCATGACTGCTTCCTGCTAAACCAAGAGATCACACCTGATACTATACTGAAACAACACCCATAAGTGCTCTTCCTATCTGCAGCACTGCCTGCCCAATCTGAATCAACATAACCCTGCAGGTTAAACTTTTGATTTGCATCATACTTGAGCCCATAATCAATTGTACCCTTCAGGTACCTCAGAATGTGCTTTACAGCAATCAGGTGAACACCTCTGGGATCCATCAGGAACTGGCTCAATGTGTTCACCGCAAATAAAATATCTGGTCTCATGTTCATCAGGTACATCAAGGACCCAATAATCTGACGATACATCGTGACATCAACCGGATCAAATGAAGCATCACACAGAAGCTTCAGGTTCGATGCCATAGGTGTGGCCATGGACTTGCATTCCATCATCCTGAACCTCTTCAGGATCTCTACTGCATACTTCCCTTGTCCAAGGAAGATTCCATCTGCACTCTGCCACACCTCCACGCCTAGAAAGTATTGCATCATCCCCAATTCCTTCATCTCGAACTTGGTAGTAAGCTTCCTCTTTATGTCGGCAATCAATCTATCCTCACCTGTAACAAATAGGTCATCCACATACAATAGTAGTATCACTGGATTTCTTTCCACAACCTAATAGTAAAGGTTGGAATCCGCTTTACTCTTAGTAAAGCCCAAACTGGATAGGAAGTTGTCTATTCTGCCGTACCAAGTCCTAGGAGCTTGCTTCAAGCCATACAAGGCTTTCTTCAATCTTCACACATATGACCCTCTGTCATGTGTCTCAAAACCGAGTGGTTGCTCCACATACACTTCCTCTTCGACTACACCATTCAAGAAAGCTGTCTTGACATCCATCTGGTGTATCTTCCATTTCATCACTGTAGCCAGAGCAAGTACCGATCTGATGGAAGTGTATCTGGCTACAAGAGAAAAAGTCTCTTCATAGTCTATTCTCTCTTTCTGGGAGAAGCCACGACCTACAAAACTCGCTTTGTATTTCTCTATGCTACCAACTGCAGCATGCTTGATCTTATAGATCCACTTGGAAGTCACAACAGACTTCCCTTCAGGTCTTGGGATCACATCCCAAACATCATTATTCATGATCGACTAGTACTCTTCAATCATTACTTCATCCTGGATCCTGGAAACTTCAGATTCTTCAATAGATAGCTTTGTTGCTGGAGTAAATGTCGTAGTCCTTCTTTTGTAGGTGATGGTATACAATCATTCTTACAAGACAAGTTAAATTGCATGATTAGAAACATCTCATAATTTTCAAAACAAATTCTTACACATAAAGAAAAATGTCATACAGTCATGCAATTAATTTAGCCAATGCTTTAATACAACATTTATCCATATCTCGTAACTTTCTAGATGCTTTCAAATCTCTACCAGAACATTGTTAAGAGTGTGCACAACTCCCAACATGTCAGCAAAGAGGTTTCATTCTAGATAAGTAGCAATGGAATGTTGTACAGTTCCATAGGCCACTTTCCCATTACATGCATATTAGTGGTATACTGTTCATTAATGCAATTATTCTAATATGCATGATACACAACCTAAGTCTAGGAACATAAGTATATACATCATTGAACAGTTATTATTTAAACAATCAAATATACAAGAAATGACAATTCAAATACTTATCTTTGTTTGTTTGTTGGGTGGACTCCCTCTCAATCTTTGCTTCCTTGCAGGAACTACTGGAGTGTGCTCCCTCTTGATCTTTGCTTCCTGGATTACCTGTCCTTGAACTTATATCCATCATCGATCACTATGCATGCTTACTAGTATCATCATTGTGTTATCCTCAAGATCTCATACATAATCATACATTCATTAGTATAATCTTAATACTATCAAAACACAATAATCTTAAACATGTATAGTCATGATCATTTCAAACACAGATAATAAGCATTAGCATTCAAAGTTTTAGGGAAGACTTCTCTTACTCATGCATATTCATATTTGACCATAGAACTCTTCTGGTTAGTCATATCATCAATCAAGGTAAGAGACATAATATGCATAAACCCTAGATTACTCAAACTTGTAACTTCATGAGTAATCATTATAAATCATACAAAAGTATAAGATCCTTACATAGGGTAGGATTCTAACTTGATATAGGAAAAACATACCTGGTCATAATATTTTCTAGTTATGTCTAGCAATGTTTTCTTGTTCTCTTCAATGACCTACATAACTCATAAGTTAACTATTGTAGAACAAAATTATACATACCTCTATGTGATCCATGACTATGGATGAGTCTTTGTCTTCATGTCACTATGGTCTTGATCTAGGACTTGATTTGTACCTTCATGTTAGTGGATAACATTCTCCTCATACAACACCATAGTGCATTAGTTCAATCATAATACAATCATAAGTGTCATAACCCTAATCATTGAATGTCTTCTATCATGCATTCATACTTTTACTAGGGTGCTAAGACAAGTCTAAAATTAAACAAGATTGTTACTAAACTCAATAACATGAAGACAATCATATTATAAACTTAATCATGAACAGATTTCAAAACATACCTGTAAGTTATACCTGTCAGATTGCTTGTAGTAGTTGTTTTTGTTGTTCCTTTTGTTCTTAGGACAATTTGAGGAAAAGTGTCCTCTCCTTGGTATGTGATGTGAGAGCTTGATCTTCATTCCCCATCTTTTCTTCTCAAGCTATAATCCGAGCTTCTTCCTGTGAGCATTCTTCTCACAGCCTGTTGAAAGAGATAAGTTTCTTACTAGCACAAATTCCTTGGATGAAGGAATCCCATGACCTAGGAAGGCCATTATTAGTGGTCATTACCACTTCTCCATTCTCTACAGCTTCAAGTTGTTCTTTTATCTAGGAGAACCTTGAAGAGTAAGACTACATGGTCTCCGCATTCTGGATTTGGATGTTCTTTAGTTGATTCCTCAATGTCATCTTCCAATTTATGTTCTTCCCTTCAAATAGCTTGGTCAAGGAATCAAACATCTCCTTAGGTGTCCTTAGGGAAGACACATGGGGTATGAGATAGTCCTTAATAGAATCAACAATATTTCTCTTGGCTTTGACCAAGTTCTTATTGTGTGAAGCCTTAGTCTCATCTCCCTCTGGAACTGGAACCTCTTCACTTGTGTAAGTGTCCAACTCATTCTCTTCTAGGATTAACCCAGTCATATATTTCCATGCTCAGAAGTTATCAGCCCCTTCAAGCTTATCCTCAAGCATGGTGTGGTGAGACATCTTAAGAAGTACTTCAAATGGAAATAGAGAAGTTTGTTAGTTTTTTCATAATTTTCAATCTGATCTAAGATCTTAAGTGAGAGAATAACATGTACAACATATCTACAACATATCAATCATGGACACAATAATGCAAGCACACAAGAGACATAGAGTTTCACCAGGGAAAACCAAGAAGGTGAAAAACCCCGCAACTTCCTCAGAGATAGAAAGAGCAATGATACTACCAAAGTATAAGAGATAGTATTCTCCTAGCAGTTGATCCTCCTCCTCACATGTGCACCACTTTTCGAGTGATGGAAGAGTGAGTAATGAGATATAAATTAGAGATCTCTCGATCTCTATTTATACTTGTCATGTCCTGCCCAATAAACAAATGGGGCCGAATTGTCTAGCGTAGCCTAATAACCCATGGTTAACTTAATCTGGGCCGACCCCACAGTTGGTGGTCTAACAACCCATTTACCCACATGACTCATATAGGGCCGACCCCATCAAGGTGGTCTAATAACCCATCAAGTATAAATTACGACACTTACAATATAAATGATGACACTTTCGTATAGAGGAATAATAACATCTCTATAGGAATACAAACACTTCCGTATATAGGAATAATAACATCTCTATAGGAATACAATATACATGGGTAAAATACATTCCGAAGTTACATATACATCAACACTCCCTCTTAACTAGGAAGGTATTTCTCGACACAGATATGCTAGCACAAGTCTTCTTCTCTGGATCATCATCAACGAATCATTGTCCTCGAATCATCGTCATCATCACTACTGCTGTTGTCTCAATCAATCTCCAAACTACTTGTCATAGGAATTTCTACAGAGCCAGTCCTTTTTCATACTGGATGTAGGCCTACCACCTACAGGTCTTCATCACTGGCTATACTGTGGAATCCTTAGAACTTATTATGTGAGTCAACAAAACCTCAAAAGAGCATCCCAGGACTGATTACGAGCACACAGATCAACCTATCAGATCTCCTAGGACCTTTTACATGCTACTACACAACCTGTCCACGGCCACAGAGCATCATCCTGATACTCATGATCATCATTCGCAAAGCAAAACCCATATGCACAACACACAACACTTACATCTATGCCCTGGGAGAACACATCTACAACCATGCGAGAATGGCACAACACTTATATTGTAGCCATGGGAGAACACATCTACAACCATGCTCAAATGGCCCAGCACTTATATCACAGCCATGGGAGAACACATCTACAACCATGCTCGAATGGCCCCAGCACTTATATCGCAGCCATGGGAGAACACATCTACAACCATACTCGAATGGCCCTAGCACTTATATCGCAACCATGGGAGAACACATCTACAACCATGATCGAATGGCCCTGGAAATTACATCATCACCATGGGAGAACACATTTTCCACCATGTCAAAAAATCCCAGCAATTACATCGTGACCATGGGAGAACACATCTACAACCATGTCCAAAAATCTCATGTGCATCTGTGTCTTCAAAACTCATCACACATAATCCAACTGATTATGTAATGTATTCACCTGATACATGTCATCACATATGATCATCCTGATCATCATCATAGCATCATCCTAATGCATATCATCCAGAGTATCGTCCTGATACTCATCACACATGATCATCCTGATCATCGTCATTGCATCGTTCTGATGTATGTCATCTAGAGAAACATCTTGAAGCTCGTCATCTATGATCATCCTAATCATACAATGCATCCACCTGATGCATACCAAGTATCTACCTGATACATATCATCATACATGATCCACCTGATGCATACCAAGTATCTACCTGATACATATCATCATACATGATCCACCTGATACATACACAGATACATGATCCACCTGATATATATCAACATACATGATCTACCTGATCATACAATTGTATCCACCTGATACATATAAAGATACATGGTCCAAGCATCCAACATGATGCATATACATATACATGATCCAACTGATCATCACAAGTATCCAATATGATGCATATACATAGTAGTAACTGGAGCATCGTCCTGATGTTCACAGCGCTTACATCCATAGCCATGGGAAGGATCCTCCTCTCACCATGCTTGGAATGGCTCCTGCAAATGTGTCCATCACTTCTTCCTCGAAGTGTCGTCAATCTAAAGAACACCAAGCCTCTCTCTGAAGTACTCGAACTTCACTCTCGCTAGTGGCTTCATCAGCACATCTGCAATCTGCTCATCCGTTGCAACTAACAGGAGCTTCACTACTCCTCTCTGCGCCATATCCATGATATAGTGATATTTGATCTCTATGTGTTTCGACCTGTCGTGGAACACCAGGTTCTCAGATAGCTTTACACAACTCTGGTTGTCACAAAAGATACCAGTAGCATCCAACAGGAGATCAAATAACTCAGAGAGTAGCTTCCAAAGCCATACTGCCTCACAACTAGCCGAACAAGCTGCAACATACTCTGCTTTGGCTGTAATCAGTGCTACACAGGACTGCTTCCTACTAAACCAAGAGATCACACCTGATCCCATACTGAAGCAGCACCCATATGTGCTCTTCCTATCAACAACACTACCTACCCAGTCCGAATCAACATAACCTTCCAGTTTAAACTTTTGATTCACATCATACTTGAGCCCATAATCAACTATACCCTTCAAGTACCTCAGAATATGCTTTACAGCAACCAGGTGAACACCTCTGGGATTTGTCAGGAACTGGATCAATGTGTTCACCACAAAGCAAATATCTAGTCTCGTGTTCGTCAGGTACATCAAGGACCCAATCATCTGACGAAACATTGTGACATCAACCGGATCAGATGAAACATCACACAGAAGCTTCAGGTTCGATGCCATAGGTGTGGACATGGCCTTGCAGTCCATCATCCCAAACCTCTTCAGGATCTCCACTGCATACTTCCCTTGTCCAAGGAAGATTCCATCTGTACTCTGCCACACCTCCTTGCCTAGAAAATAGTGCATCATCTCCAAGTTCTTCATCTCAAACTTGGCAGCAAGCTTCCGTTGCATGTCGGCAATCAATCTATCCTCACCTGTAACAGATAGGTCATCCACATACAAAAGTAGTATCATTGGATTGCCTTCCTCAACCTTGTAGTAAAGGTTGGAATCCGCTTTACTCTTGGTAAAGCCTAAACTGGATAGAAAGCCATCTATCCTGCCATACCAGGTCCTGGCTTCCTGTTTCAAACCATACGAGGATTTCTTCAATTTGCACACATGTGACCCTCGATCATGTGTCTCAAACCCGAGTGGATTCTCCACATACACTTCCTCTTCGACTACACCATTCAAGAAAGTTGTCTTGACATCCATCTAGTGTATCTTCCATTTCATCACTGCAGCCAGAGCAAGTATTGATCTGATGGAAGTGTGCCTGGCTATAGGTGTAGAAGTATCTTCATACTCAATCCCTCCTTCTGGGAGAAGCCACGAGCTACAAACCTCACTTTGTATTTCTCCATGCTACCATCTGCAGCATGCTTGATCTTATAGATCCATTTGGAAGTCACAATAGACTTTCCTTCAGGTCTTGGGACTACATCCCAAACATCATTCTTCATGATCGATTGGTACTCCTCAATCATGGCATTCTTCTCGAATCCTGGGAACTTCAATATATTCAATATCTTCAATAGATAACTTTGTTGCTGAAACAAATGTTGTAGTCCTTCTTTTGTAGGTGCTCGTATACGATCTTTCCTACAAAACTAGTTAAATTGCATGACTAGAAACTTCTCATATTTTTCAAAACAAATTCTTACACATAAAGAAATATGTCATACAGTCATGCAATTATTTTAGCCAATGCTTCACTACAACATTCATCCATATCCTATAATTTTCTAGATGCCTTCCAATCTCTACCAGAACATTGTTAAGAGTTTTGCACTACTCTCAACATGTCAGCAAAGAGGTTTCATTCTAGATAAGTAGCAATGGAATGTTGTATAGTGCCATAGGCCACTTACCCATTACATGGATATTAGTAGTATGCTGTTCATTAATGCAATTATTCTAATATGCCAAAATACACAGCCTAATTCTAGGAACATCAGTATATACATCATTGAAAAATATTATTTAAACAATCAAATATGTAAGAAATGATAATTCAAATACTTATCTTTGTTTGTTTGTTGGGTTGACTCCCTCTCAGTCTTTGCTTCCTTTCTACAACTCCATTCTGATGTGTATTGTGAGAAGTGGTCGACTCCCTCTGAATATCTACATCCTTGCAGAAACTACTGGAGTGTGCTCCCTCTTGATCTTTGCTTCCTAGATTACCTGTCCTTGAACTTATATCCATCCTCGATCACTATGCATGCTTACAAGTATCATTATTGTGATATCCTTGAGATCTCATACATAATCATACATTTACTAGTATAATCTCAATACCATCAGAAACACAATAGTCTTAAACATGTATAGTAATGATCACAGATATAAAACATTAGTATTCAAGGTTTATATAGGACTCTTCTGGTTAGTCATATCATTAATTAAAGTAAGAAACATAATATGCCTAAACCCATGATTACTCCAACCTATAAATTCATGAATAATCATAATCAATCATGCCAAGTATACTTATATAAGAGATTCTAACACAAGGTAGGATTTTAACTTGATATAGAAAAAAACATACCTGGATTAGCATGTTAGCTAGCTATGTCTAACATGCCCACATGATGTCTTGTTGTTCTTCAATGACTTGTGCTAGTAGCCTGCATATCTCATAAGTTAACCATTATAGAACCAAGTTATACATACCTCGTAAGTAGATCTTCTATGTGATCCATGATAATGAATGAATCTTTGTCTTCATGTCTCCATGGTCATATGTTCTTGAACTAGAACATGATTTGTCTTTATTTGATGTACCTTTCATGTTAACGGACAACATCAACCTCATACAACACCACAATGCATTAGTACAATCATAAGTGTCAAAACCCTAATCAATGAATATCTGCATTCATAATTTTATTAAGGTGATACAACAAGTCTAAAGTTAATCAAGATTGTACTAAACTTAATGAAGACAAACATATCATAAACTTAATCATGAACAGATCTCGAAACATACCTAGATAAGTCATCCCTGTCGAGATTGCATGTAATCTTCTTATGTAAGGTCTTAGCCTCATCTCCCTCTGAAACAAGAACTTATTCACTTATGCAGGTGACCAGACCATTCTCTTCTAGGATTAACCCAATCCACTTGATTTGCAGAAACTAGATCTGGAGCTGGATTAGGGTTTGTTAGAGAAACCCTAAAAATTCAAACTTTGAATTTCAAACTTCTGAAAGGATATAAATATGTGCCTTGATGATTTGATCAAGCTGGTATACTCAGAGTTTGAAAACTGCAAAGTTTCACCCCTCAAAATTGCCTTTGAAACTTCCAGATTTTCTGAACAGGATCCCAAACTAGGGTTTGATAAAGCCCACCCTTCTTTCACACCAAAAGGTTCGATCCAAAGCTCTAAACTTTGATTTTTCTGAGGAGCTTCCAGCCGTGGTCACAGACTTCAGAAATTCCAACTTTTACATAAGCCCTAATTTTCCACCTTTCCGATCAAAATCCCGAACTAGGGTTTGATCAAGCCCAGCCCTCTACCCAACCAAAAAAATTGATCTTGGTCTCTAAATTTTGATTTTGATGAGTAGAATCTATCCATGGTCTCCGATACAAAGTATTCCAACATTATCCGAAACCCTAAATTCCCGGAGCCATGAATAAAGGTGCTCAAAATCCAATTCTGTTTTGACAGAAATATGCACCTGATTGTTTCTAGTGTAACTCCTAAATTTTAGATCTACAGGATCTGAAAATTCTTCCTGTGGTATCCTGACCTGTTATCTTTCCAACCCCACAAGTCTGACCTCAATTGGATTCTCTGAGAGAGTTATGCCAAGTGTCGCAACGTGATCTGTTTATGGGATAAAACAGGAGAGCGAACTTGTACGGCGTACCACGTGTCATTGGTTCAGTTTCGGCCTCTTTAAAACTTCCCTGAGAAAGTGCAGTCCATTCCCTACTTGTCACTTTTTACGAAATTTCATATGGAGCTTCCTAGCCCAAGTTATGACATTTTTTCCTAGGTCACCTGTTTATGACTCATATTTGGAAGAGGCAGAAACCCTATATTGTACAGATCATAAATCACAAAGTACAACGAATTAGAGGTTGTCCTTTGGACAAAAGGTACATGGGGATCTTATCTTCGACCTCTAATATTTTTAGATCTTGAAACCTCTCCTAAATGTATTTATAGCGAAAGTGCTACGATGGCTTCTTTTTTCTATATCAAGCCCTAGCATTGCAAGTGCAATAAGTGTCATACATGCCATAGCATGCCTTCTTTCAGGCTAGCTCTAACTCCATGTTAGTTTTTCAGAATTTTCAATCTGATCTAAGATCTTCACTGAGAGAATAACATGTGTAGAATATCTACAGCAGATCAATCATGGACACAATAATGCAAGCACACAAGAGACACAGAGTTTCACCGGGGAAAACCAAGAAGGTGAAAAGCCCTGCAACTTCCTCAAAGATAGAAAGAGCAATGATACAACCAAAGTAGAAGAGATAGTCTTCTCCTAGCAGCTGATCCTCCTCCTCACATGTGCACCACTTTTCGAGTGATGGAAGAGTGAGTAATGAGATATAAATTAGAGATCTCCCGATCTCTATTTATACTTGTCCTGTCCTACCCAATAAACTAATGGGGCCTACTTGTCTAGCTTAGCCTAATAACCCATGGTTAACTTAATCCGAGTTGACCCCACACTTGGTGGTCTAATAACCCATTTACCCACATGACTCATACAGGGCCGACCCCATCAAGGTGGTCTAATAACCCATCAAGTATAAATTACGACACTTACAATATAAATGACAACACTTCCGTATAGAGGAATAATAACATCTCTATAGGAATACAAACACTTATGTATAGAGGAATAATAACATCTCTATAGGAATACAATATACATGGGTAAAATACATTCCGAAGTTACATATACATCAACAAAGTTATTAGGTCTTACCACTTGATTTGCTGAAAACTGGATCTGAAGCTAGATTAGGGTTTGTCAGAGAAACCCTAAAAATTCAAACTTGGAATTTCAAACTTCTGAAAGGATAGAAAGATGCATACTGATGAGCTGATCAAGCTGGTATACTCAGAATTTGAAAACTGCAAAGTTTCACCCCTCAAATTTTCTTTTCAAACTTCCGGATTCACTTGGGAGGATCCTGAATTAGGGTTTTATTTTCCTGGAGATTCACCCATCCAAAAAGTTTGATCTTGGTCTCTAAAATTTGATTTTTCAGAGGAGATTCCAACCATGGTCTCAGATTTTAGAAATTCCAACTTTTGCAGAAACCCTAATTTTTGGCTTCATTCGACAGGACCCCAAACTAGGGTTTGATTTTCCCAGAGCTTCACCCAACCAAAAAGTTCGATCCAAAGCTCTAAACTTTGACTTTTCCAAAGAGCTTCCAGCCATGGTCTCATATTTAAAAAATTCCACTTTTTGTGGCAACCCTAATTTTTAGGGCCAAAACTGAAAGTGCTCAGAATTGAATTCTGATTGGACAGAAAGATGTGCCTTCTTGAGGAGAGTTAATATAGCCTCCTGCCTTTCAAGATCTGTGGAGAGAAACCCAAAAAATAAGAAGCCCTAGCTTCCGCAACTGCACAGTGTCTTCTTCTCAGGTTAGCTCTGATACCATGTTAACTTTTTAACATCAATTCAATATGATCTAGGATCTTTATTGAGAGAATAACATGTACAGCATATCAATCACAAGAAGCAATCACAAGAGACAATAGACACACAGAGTTTCCTTGGGGAAAACCAATAAGGTGAAAAACCCCAATAACTTCCTGAGAGATAGATAGAGCAATGATACAAAACCCAAGCATAAGAGATAATCTCTTAGAAGCAACTTATCCTCCTACACTAGTGTGCCACTCTCCAATGAGTGTATAAGTGAGAAAGTGAATGATCAAATAGAGTGCCTCCCGCACTCTATTTATACATGACTTGACTTGCCTAATAACTTTACTAGGTCGACCTCAACTTAATCACATAATATAATGCTGATAGGGCCGACCCCATTAGGGTGGTCTAATAACCCTTTAACCCACATGACTTATACAGGGTCGACCCCATCAAGGTGTTCTAATAACCCATCAAGTATAAGTTACGACACTTACAATATAAATGACGACACTACCGTATAGAGGAATAATAACATCTCTATAGGAATACAATATACATTTATGAAATACATTCCGAAGTTACAAATACATCAACAGTTGGTAGAGTAGTGGCCGTCCAACGCTGTTGGTCTACCGACCTACTCGTACATTTTGTATTTGGGTTATATTTCCTCCTTTTATAATATAAAAGCTCTATCGTTTTTGTTAAAAAAAAAAAAAACACTCACTGAATCTATCTGAGGAATAGATTCTTGTGGCTTCCTCCTCCTAGACGAAAGCCTCTCTCATTAGGATATTTTTGAGGTCTAAAATGGGCCTCCTAAGGGAAATAATAAAATAAGAGATATAATAATAAAATAAGAGTTCTAAATTTTAGAGGGGAAAAAGGAAAACTACTTTTTCTTATTGTATTTTTGACATATCTCCTTAACGATTTACCCAAATTTCAAGTTTGGGCACTTGTTGGATGCGGATTTTAATTCCGCATCCAACCCATAGCCACACTGCATACTTCTGAGGCGTCCACGACATGAAAAAATGAAAATTTCAATAAAAAAACGTATTTTAATATTAAAAATGTTAGCAATCTATACAGGAGTAGACTAAAAAAAAATAATTTGAACAAGATTAAGTCATTAACCATGTACTCACATTCCTAAAAAATTCATAGAAGCCACTTGTTGGTAATTCACTCAACTCAATGTCTCTCGCATCATATTGAGAATGTGGTGCCCGCAACTTCAAAAATTGTAGATATTAGACCATCTAATAAATTAATGAACTAACATGTATTAACAAAATGACATGTTGAAAATATGACCTCAGTGTTGGTTGCTACCACCCCAGATACAACAACACCAAGTACACTACCACCCTCTTCAGAGGCATCAATCTCCCGCAAGATTAAAAATTGTATATATTAACAATCTTTTAATCTGTACAATATACAAAAAATTAATTTGAACAAAACATTAATGTTTTAACAATGTCCTTACCTGAATGGAAGTCATTGTAGAGGTTCCATGTGTTGGTCCACGACCATAGCATGTTTGACCACATGTTTTGCACATGTGTGGCTTAATATGTGGCTCATGGGATGTCAGTCTATCCCCACTAGTATATGGTCCTCTTCCACTGAAAGATGATCGTTGTACCCCACCCACGGGGGGTTCACTCAGTGAACTTGTTACATAGAACGATTGTTTGCATGATATTAAAGAATATCCCTAATTTCACTAAATATTGGAAAATTCCTCCTAAAATTTTATTGTTGAACCCCCCTCCCAATATTCCTTTCCAATTAAGAAAACCCCTAGTTTCACCAGACATTCTATGTATCCATTTTTATCGACCCATTTTTAATACCCCCTTTATATCATATTATAAAGTTGTAACAAACAGGAACCCTAACACATCTTAGTATAAGCAAACATGATACTAAATAAAATAATAGTATAATGCTAATAATTATCCCACCAAGATTGCAGGGGTGACTAATCAATTTGTAGCATTGAATAGTGGAAGACCCAATGAAATAGTACTGGGAAAGAAAAAATGCATAAAAGGAAACCCAATCAAGAGATCAACATAATAAAGAATGTAAAAGGTTGATAGTCCAATAGTTAGTGCAATGCTTAGAAAATATGAGAATTGCAGATGTTTAACGCCACAGCCTGCTAATCTACCAATTTTATATCATGTAAATATAAGTATAGCCATAGAGATCTCATGTTTTCTATACGCTTAATAAATTAAACTCCATAAAAGTCAAAATTGAAACTCTTTCATGGATGGACTCCCCTACCTTCCTATCAAAATAAACATCATTGATGTTTCAACCCAAATGAACATAGAAAAATTCCTCTTACTTTCCAATAACACCATATGATCATGTGCATAGCTTGGATTTGGGTCATTTACAAGATGCAATGAATTTCCTCCATTTCCTCTACATTTATTCTTGCAATCAAGGGAATTAACAACATTTTGTTACTTTTTCTTGAGTTATAACTAGTTTTTTTTTCTTTACAAGAGAGAGAAAAATCTCCATTGTTAGGTTTCAAGCATGCAATAGTTATAAAGATACACCAATGGTGAAACTTATATGATACCATTTCATGGTAACGATAACACATAGGGTATGTAGATAAGGATTTATATTTTCACCTATGTTCATGTCAATTCCAATACAATATTAAAACAATGCCTTGCATATAATAATTGAAATTATAATTATGAATGTGCCAAATATAACTCAATCTAACCATTATTCATAACTGGCAATGTGAAAATGTTAAAGAAGAATACAAAAAGTTGAAAGAAATAATTAGCCAATAAATATTGATCTAAATTTTCTTGGTTCCAGTGATCCAAGAAATTTGATCTCAATTTTCTTGGTTGTCATGGAGCAAGGTTTGATTGAATCTCAATACCCACCTAAATCCCAGCCTAAAAAATGAAGAGTTAGATCTTTTACTCGAATTCCTACAAAAAATACATTACAATTGTTCAACTATGGAACTCCCAATTATCTACATCTCTTAACTTAAAGATGAAAAAAAATATAACATCAATTCAAACCAAGCCTAAATAAGCTATTAAATGGGGATTTCTCAAGGCTAGTAATCCAAAGAGACTTCCATCAATATTACCATTGGTACACTTTTATCAGATTTATGCAAAACTTAGGATCATAAATAATATCAAATAAAAATGGAGGGTCCTTAAGTTTTATGTGGGTATGAATTGAGCCCATGGTTTGGAGGTATGAATCCATCCCACGATTTGGAGGTTATTCCTTAGCCCACCCAAATTAAAAAAAAAAACCAATATTTATATTAGATGTCAAATTAAAAACCCCCTTGACCCCTTAATATGGTGCAATATATTTTTGAGGTTTTTAAGAGTATTCAAACCCCCAATATGAATGGACGTGATATGATATTGACTCGCCAATGAACCCCCCGTGACCCCACCAGAGGAAGAGGGCCCTTCCTAGTCAATAGATGTATTGTGGTGTACAATCACCTGAGTTAGCGTAAAAAATGCCTCATGTGTCTGGGGAATCATAATATGTGTAGGAGGGACGTTTGGATTTTGTAGCGGGCTACGGGGTGGAGGTATTGGTCGATTAGCATATCTATGCCTAACATTGGTACATTTTTGGGGCATCCCCATACCAACACCCTGGAACCCAAACATATCAAAATAGTTGACATGTTTTCCTATCACAAAATAAACATAAAGTTTTCAGAGGAAATATAGTGGTACTTTCATGTTTTTGTGTGGTGGAATGCCAAATACGATATACCATCAATCCATCTAGTGATCTCTGATTGGTGGAAAAGCACACCACTCAGTTGAGATATGTGATATGGTAGTCTCTGGAATGGCATTTGTCCCAGACACTCTAAAAAGTGAATATATTTTATCTTTAGTTATTTTTAATTTCTTCACCTCATTGTAACTCAATCTATAGGCATATTCTTTCCATTTTTTTTATTTGTACAATGCTATGTTGTACAATGCATCGTTTGAGCGACTGATAGTATCCATAATAGCATCTAGTGATGTTGCCAATGAGTGGATGAGTTCATCTCCACCCCTCCAAGACGTACCAACCTCTCTCGAATGAGTGATATCTCTCAATATCTTTTCATTCTAATCCATAATAGCCACTGCAATCATAAATAATAATAAAATATCATTAGAAAAATACACATGGTATAATGACATCTCTAAGCAATGGAAAATGTAAAACTAGTGTACAACAAATAACAACATGAACTATTTATAATTTGAAATTTAAAATTGAACAAATTATACACTAAAGAATAGACATTTAAAATTTTTCCATCTTAAATTTATGTCATATATGTGTATTAATTTCAATTTCCAGATACATACACTAAATATCCTAAGTGTATATGATGATTGGGATGCTTCTCTACCTTATTTTTAGGCTTGGATTATGAAGTTTCATTAAAACTGTAGGGTGTTAACTAATTCCCTTGGAGGACCCGATCCGAGATTCTGGGTAGGGGCAAGGGCTAGAGCCTAGAGCAAGGGGTAGAAGATGATATTAATGAATAAAATCCCAATATTGGCAAGGATTTTGATATATGCAATTATTTGTTGTGGCATGAAGTTTTTTGGACGCTATAGACAATTTAGCATTTTTTATTATATGTAATTTGGGGCATTTATGGATTTCACTTGATGTTATTTTAGTTTTATGCACTCTTTCTATATACACATGAGAAAATTTCAAAATTTGTGTATAGTGGTTTGGGATCTAGAATTCAATAGAATTAACATTTTTCAATCTATTAACTTTGCACATTAACAGTTTGAGATGTAGATTTTTTTCTTCAGCTTCTAAAAAATTTAAGTAGAACAAAGCATATAGTTGACATAATAGGGGAGGATAGGTCTATCGAAGCCACTAGTAAAATAATTTGAATGAGATTTGGTGCATGATTAATGGGTTGGGTGAATTTTGGTGTATCCTTGATCTCCTGAATCCCATCATACCTTCCATAAGAGTCCAGATGAGAAAAATCCTCCTCTATCACCTCCACCATTGTCATGGCCCATTGGAAAAGGAAAGAAACTCTCAACATTTACATGTTTTTACCATGCATGAAATTAATCACATCATCCGCACACATGGAATCCACCACCTAATGTGCCCCATATGATTGGTACGTAGGGTGATGGGAATCCATATGAGCAAACATTTCAGGGAACTATCAAAAAATGGTTCTGGTAGCCGAGGAAAATGTCGTTAATGTAGAAGGAGATGGATAGGTGGTCCCATGTTGCCACATATTCCTAAGAAATGAATCTACAATAAGGATAAGTATCACCTTATAGTTCTCCTACTTAACGGTTCCATGCTCATATTTCGAACTCATGCTAAACAAGGAAGATTCTATGACCGTTGGTTATGAATTTCCGAATGTGTGTTATTTTTAAAATGCAATCGAACTTGTTCTAGTACTCATTCAATTCAAATGTGGTGAAATTTTGTTATGATTGTAAAATATATTGTATAATATCGTGATGTATCAAAATTCTTGATTGACCCCTTCAATCACAAAGAATCGTCACAATTAGAGAACAAATTCACTAGAAAAGCTTTGCAAAATAAAGGGCAAGATGCAACATTAGGTCTTTAAGTTGGAGGATTTGGGTTACTTGAGGTCTCAATCCTATATTTTTCATGAGATATAAACACTATATTTTGTGTGGGATCTCAATAAACAACTTCCAAATATGGAATATATTGTTGGATGCAATCATGAAACAACAATTAAGAAGCCGTTGGTACAATAGCTAAGGCTACATCGATGTTGTAGAAATAACAATTATTGGGTGGTTAAGAATAATTTATGACTTGAATACATTTGATATAATTGTTAATACTACAATGACTTGTCACATCAATTCAAAGATACCATTTATCCAATACCAACTACAAAAAGACATGGCTTCGTGAAATTTAAATTCACATAGCTTGAAAACATGGCTTCATGAAATTTAAATTTTCACAAAGCATTAGGAAAATAATACTGCACTAGTGCTGAGGTGGTCCTAGGAGGTATACAACACTAAGAAATCATGAGTGAAATGAGTTATTCGGTGCTGTATTTTTTTGTACCCTATTCCAATGTGCTCAAGTTAGCAGTGTATCGATGCATCTTATATATGGGGTGCACCAGTGCACTTCACATTATAGAGAGCACCGAAAGGTATTTCATTTTTACAAAATGAAAAGAGATTATGTTTTTTTTACAGTTGGTGTGTTATATTAAGTAGTGCATTGGTGTGTCTTTGAATTTATAATGCACCGGGGTGCCCTCTTGGAAAAAATCAAAACAATTGTTTTTTCTAGTCAATGGTGGTATTTTTTTTTACCTAAGGTAATGCGTGTTAGTGATCAATGTATTGGCGTATTAGTATCATTCCCGTGCAATGAACAATTTTTCCATGAAAAATAAAATGAACATATTTTTACAAATTGCATCGAGATGCATTAACATTGGTGCTTTGTTTCATTAGGCACACCAATGCACCCTTGATGTTAGTGCATTGGTGTCTCTAGGTAGATTATGAGAACCCATTTTGTATTTTAAAAATATTTAGAATCTAGGATTTTATGTCCTTTGAACTGTGTGACCACCAAATTTTTATGGGAATTAAAAATTATATAGATTTTGGAATGGCATCGAGCTTTTTGGACTTCAGTGTGCTTCATAATTAGGTGCATTGGATTGTCGGTGCTTTTATTATTTTGGTGCATGATGTGTTAGGTTGTTAAGCACATCGATGTGTTTTGTATGTTTATGCACACTCAAAAAAATCTCCACTAAAACCTTTGTCCACCCACCTTTTTCTATAGAAAGATAAATGGGTTTTTATTGTGAAGGGTCTGCAAAAAACCTCCACTAGAAGGTGTTGTCCCTGTAGTGCATGGGGTGAAACCTTATTATCATATCTATTCATTTTTATGTATCTCAATTGCATTTCACATTTCAATATACATCAATTTATAACCAACTTTACCTACTCTAAGATGCAATGTGAATGAGAGCTTGAGCTTTCACAAATGGTTGAATTTTTTTTAAGACATTAGGATCTAATGAATAGATTATGTTCTCTAAATTTGTATCTATGTGAAATCACAACCATAATCATGCCAAACACGAAATGAGCATAATATGCTTTTCTACATTAAGCTACAATCTCTTCTCAAAAAATTTGATTCGTATTGACAAAAAACCATCTGCGTGAAGATTAAAAACAAGTTAAGGAAAAGGACATCACATTAATTTAACATTATGTATCTTGCAATGCATATTTGACCATCCCTCCAGCACCCCTCACTAAATATATCTCAGTGAATCTTAAAAAATAGTAGTCAACTTTAGTCAAAATTAAGATAACCATGACTCAACTCATGACAACTAGAAATTTAACACCAAATATTGTGGTTATCCTACTAGCATGTAAGTAAATCATGTATGACATATAACTTGGTATTTAATAAATCCATGTTGGGGATCAAAACAAAGTCATGAAGGAACAATATTAACATTTTGGGGTCAAAACAAAGCCATGAAGAAACCATATTAAGAGGAATTCTAATCAAATTCAATATTCAAAGTTCCTTTATATTCTTCTCATGTCAAAGTTCCTCTTTTCCTTCATCGGGCTTCCAGTCACTATCATGAGTATCAATGAGAGGTCATTAAAGTTCCTATCGATCATAATAAGTCTAATTACTAACCAAAACTTCAAATATCATTCCTTAAAGTTCATGTTGATCATAGCTCTAAGGAACTATGACCAAGAAACATAATATCATGTTATATTATGTCAATATATTTTTATGATGATGATGATGGTGATGGTATTTAACATCCATTGAGACCAATATTTCTCTATTGGACCCTAAGAAGATAGAGATTAATTGGTTTTCTTTAAAATACTATTTCTATGCTCAAAGAGCTTACAGAGGAGTGTCCCTAGCTTGTTATAGTTTTGGGGATCTAGAAGGTTAGAAAGGTTAGTGTTGGAGCAAAGATGTTGAAACTGAGATTGAATGTGAGTGAAAGCCGAGCAATCTAAGAGAAAGTGATTTTCATCTTCCATGCTCATAGAATCGCAAAGATGGAAAATTCTTCCATCCCAAGGCGTTTTAGGGGTTTTCCAATGCCCAGTTTCACTGTGAAGCTCATGAGAGTTCATTCTAATCTTAAAAATATTAATTTACTTCTTTGATCTTATTAATATAGAAAGATAGTTTTGATCCTTGAGAATAGGGTTAATGATATCTTTGTAATGCCAAAGCTTTATTTTTACCTCTAATTCTTCTTTGCACCACATTTTCTCTTTGAAGGTAGATTTAATATTGTAATTAATGTTATCAATATTTTGTAGAGTGGTAGTTTCATTAATCCCCTAATAACTTAACAAAGCCATGGCATATTTAAGCCATCCCGCTTGAGGTGTAGGTGCTTTCAGCTAGATTTAAGAGCGATTTTAGGAATTAGGTCGTCTCCTATATTGTTTAATTTGTTATTGTACATTAGATATCTAATCATATTCATGATTTTAATGGTAAAACCCTAGCCATGGTCGCCTCCCATTGTCGATCGTCGCTAATCAAGACGGAGCTGGAAATCCTTCGATCCAACCGCTGAGCCTCTGTGTCGCAAAGGACATGTGTCGCCCCAACCATGGAACGCCACAAAAGAGCTGGAACCATCGATCCAGCTGCTGAGGAGATGGAAAACCAATGATCTAGGCGCAAAGGAGATGCGCCGCCCCAACCCTGGAACGCTGCCCAACCCCAAGCTATTTCGCTTAGAGCAAAGCCCGACTTCAACCAGATCGCCTGCCATTGATTCAAGCCGCAATAGGAAGAGGTAGAAAGATTCCCTTTCTTTGTGAAGCTACTCTCAGGAACAACGAAATGTCTTTGTATGCATTCATCTGATCCTATCGCCAAGCTCCTCCTCAATGTTCAGCTCGGAATCGGGATCCCCAAGCATCATTTTAGACTCTTGTTCCAGAACCGCTACCTGGACGAAGATGCCCAGCTAAGAGATTATGGAATTGGACGAGATTCGAGCATCTCCCTGTTTCCAGGTCTTAGATTAGGGGACAAAGACACTTCTTCAAAACATCTTCCTAAATACTCAACCTTCAAAGAAGCTGTGAAGGTCTCTGGAGCCGGAGAAGTGAACTTAGGCCAGAAGGCGTTATCAAGCTCACCCTATATTGTCGGACACTTGGAGAATACACCCACTGTGAAGTTGGCAAGCATAGAGACCATAGCCTCAGGGTCTGATCTCCGACGTACAGCCATCACCTGTAGATTTAATGTTTTTTGGCCCTCTGCTGAAAGTCTACAAGATTGGATACAACACTCATGGCAATTGAAGCCGAAAATCTTCTTTTGTTCCAGTGGGAATTTTATAGCAAAGTTCGAGTCAATAGAGGACTGCATCAACGTAATAGCTCACGGGCCATGGTTCTGGGGAGGATCAGGCCTATCTATGGAATGTTGGTTCCTGAGGTTTGATCCTTTGTCACCCACTTCTATGGCCACGCCCATTTGGGTAAGATTACCAAATCTCCCTCTACATCTCTGGTCGCCGAACTCCCTAACCATGATTGGGAATGCATTGGGAAGATTTCTCCAGATAGATACAGATCGAATATCAAAAGGCCTAAGGTCCTTTTCCCAGATTTGTGTGGATCTTGATCTTCATAAAGGCTTGACGGACAAAATCTTTATAGATTGGGGAGGAGACAAACCCCATATGCAAGTCTTAGGCTATGAGAATACAACGTTTAGATGTAGTTCATGTCAACAACCAGGGAATCTCTGGGAAGCTTTCCCATCATCCCTGGTCTCTTCCTTTCAAAGACGACCACATGGCTGGCATGAAGGCGAAAAAATAAAAAAGGCCCCGACTGCGCAGAGGACTAGCAACCCCAAAAGCACCCCCATCACTCCAGCTTCGACTCAGCCGCGCTCTGCTTTGGATTTTGACATGATGACAAAATTCCCCCAACACGACATTCGAGGGTGAAGATCTCACTGATAGATCGATGATTTCCGCTTTGGGCTTGGGAGGTCAAAAGAGACCTCATGAATCCAATCGCTCAGATAGCGACAAGGAAGCAGATCTAAGCATTCAAAAGAACGCAGAAGACCCCTCGACACAACAATTAACTGTAATTCCAATCTCATCAGCACCAGACAACTCAGCCGGGTGGATTGATGTTCGATGAAAGAAAAAGGACCCTCACGGGGCGTCTCTTGGACCCACTTGATGTATTAAATCAGATTTATTCCATTCATAGTAGCATCTGTCATTTTGGCTTAGAAAATTCGTTTTCCTTGAGCATTAGGTTTTGAAGGAAATCCATTGGCTTGCATTTGTATCAATATGTTCTTTTTGACTGGTTAATAGAAGGTTTCACATCTAGATTATAAAAAAAAAATGGGGGAGAGCCTTTCTTCTAAGAGGAGAAAATGATAGGGAATGTTGTTGTTAATTTTCAGATTATAAGTAATAAATTGTTTATGGATCTGCTCAATTCTTCTCCAAAACTCTCTAGAAATGCTACATCCCCGGGATTCATAACCATATAAAATAACATGAGTGACGATCATTTTAAAGAGGAATTTATTTTTGTCCTACATACCAAGGCTTGCTGATTTATAGTTGTTTTCAAGGCCGAAGTAGGATTTCCACCCTCCATTTATCCTCTTCTCAATTCTATAGTTCCAATTGAGCTTGTGATGAAAGTCAATTCCTAAGTACTTATAAGAGGTTACTTCCTCTAAGATTCTATTGTCATAAGTACCTTTATTGTACTTGATAGTCATGACTTTTGTTTTGTCAGTGTTAACAACCCATATTGGTGTAGAAACCTTTGAGAATTCGTAATTGCTTCTCAAGATCATAAGGGCATCTAGTCATAAGAACGATATCATCAGCATAGAGAAGAATCATGAAATTTTTTAACATTAACTAATATATTATAAATAACACTTACGTTTTAAAAAATACATTTTTTCTTTTTTAAATTTACATATTAAGATTATCATTAATCATGTTAATCTATATAAACAATTTTTATAATTAATATTTAAACATATCTCTTACACTTTATACCTTGAAATTAAATTTAACTAACTAAAAACTATATAAAAATAATAATTAAAAATATAAAATATTATATAGAGGATTCATCATTGTTACATATATCTTTCCAATGAAATGTGTATGTATACATATATTTATATGAAATAAATTATCATACATACATCAATTTAGTAAAAAATGATAAAGCATTAACCAGGCCTTTGTTATGGGATTTCGAAACCTTGTATTAGAATCATTGTAGGCATAGAGAGGCTTGAACTCTTTGTCATGCTCTTTTTTTTTTAATTGAAAACTTATTTTAAGAGTAGCCTAGTAAAAATGCCCACATATTGTGTAGGCATTTTATATCTATTAATATATTTATATACATTTTTAGAAGTCAAATTTATTAATATTATATAAATCCATGAATAATATATAAATTTGAGCTACATTAAAGCTCTCTTTTTTACATTGAGTTTTTCTACAGGGTCAGTGCAAGCTAATGAGGGTTACTTTTGGCGCGTTAGATGCAATAGAAAACTGAAAAAGCAGGCATCCGTCAACTTACTTGGATTTTTTGATCTACTTACGCAAAATATATTGCATTGAGTAAAAAAGATGAAATGTAGGAAATTGAATCACGTTTCTGAATATATAACTTTTATGTATTGAAAATTTGCATAGCTATGTCAAGTTTCATTTTTCCTAACAGACACTTTTTATTTTTCAGGCAAATGATAAGGTATATGTTTTTGTGGGTAGAGCCTTTGAGGGCCTAAATGATGGAATCAAGCTACAAAAATCGGCATGCATGTAGAGAACACATAGCACTTGTGCGCCATTATTTTTTGAAAATTAAATTAGTAATTTTATAATTTTTTTATAATTGTCTAAGTGATCAAACCTCGAAAATAGTACATCTTTTGTGGGTAGAGACTTTGAAGGTCTTAATGCAAAAATCTTGAAATGGGTTTTTCATAGATCGTGGAGGTTAGTGTCCTCTTGTGCACCATACAAATTTTTTTTGAAATGATTGAGAATTGAAAAAGTTATGGAAGAAACACTAACAGTGTGTTTCACGAGTTAAGGAGGTAGGACAGAAAAGAAATTGAAAGAAAATAGGAAAAATTAATATTTCAAAATAAAAGTTACATATTTGGAATCTGCAGAAAAAATGCTATTTGTGTCTAAGATTTCGTCAAAAATGACTCTGTGTAGCATATTGTAATGAGTGGCTAAGCACAGGCTTCTCCAGAAACTGGAAGAAATACCCAATTAGCTTTGGTTTTTCATTAACATAGCACAGGTTTGGAATTACCGAAGCAAACTCCAAAGCATACACATAGGATTATTGTTGACATGTGAGCATGTGACTCGGCCTGTTTAAATTCAAAAATATTGTCATGCTTTTAGATGTAAATAACGCGTACGCGTTATATAACTACATAACGCATGCGCGTTATATAACTACTTAACGCGTACGCGTTATATAACTACATAACACGTACGCATTATATAGTTACAAAATGCGCTCGCGTTATGCAAATCATAAAATACATGTTTAATACTTAAGAAAGAGG
Source organism: Larix kaempferi (assembly GCA_027924585.1). Classification (NCBI taxonomy): domain Eukaryota; kingdom Viridiplantae; phylum Streptophyta; class Pinopsida; order Pinales; family Pinaceae; genus Larix; species Larix kaempferi. Next base: position 3,459,660 of record BSBM01001474.1, on the reverse strand, counting down.
GGGTGTGGAAGACTCAAGGGAATTTTTGTTTAATATTTGAGAAGGGGTGGGGAAGGGTCAAGGGAATCTATGGTTAATATTTAATAGGGGTGGGAAAGGGTCAAGGGCTTAGAAGTATGTTGGAAGCTTGAGTGGGGAGAGATGAAGGTAATGAGAACATGATGGGCTACAGGGGGTGAAGGGAAGTGGAGCTTGAGAGCACTATTAGGAGTAGAATAGGTTCTGAAGAGGTATAGGGTTAGAAGTTGAAAGTGAGACTTGAGTGACAAGGGGGAATGGATGGAGGCAAGGGGGATGTGAGAGAGAAATAAAGAATACAAGGGGGGGAGAGACATAGAGCGAGGGAGGGAGAGGGACAATGGGGAGGAATGGATTTGGAGGGAGTGAGAGATAGATGGGGATAGAACGAAATAAGAGATAGGAAGGGAGGGATAGAAAGTGTTGGTGGGAGACATGCAGAGAGTGGTGGCGATGGAGAGAGAGGGAGTGATGGAGAGATTGGGATAGGTTGAGGGAAATATAACATGAGGGATGGATAGAAGGTGAGAGATAGGCGATGAGAGAGGGAGGGAGAGAAGGTAGGGTGAGAGATGGAGGGAGAAAGTTGGAGATAGATATGGATGGAGGGGGGATGGGTTTGAGAATGGAAAGTGACATAATGTGTGTGTATGTGTGTGTGTTTGATATAGAGAGAGAGAGAGAGATATTTATGGTTGGGGAGAGAGAGACTAGACAGAGTTGTGAGCATCATATTCTCCATCAGCATCATCTTCATGACCATCATCGTCATCATCAACATCTTCATCATCATCACCATCATCATCATCATCATCATATTCCTCATCAAATCAACATCTCCATCATCATTATCATCATCTTCAGAACATCATCATGATCATCATCTAAACATCACCATCACCATCATCATCAACATCTTCATCATCATCACCATCACCATCATCATCAAAATCTTCATCGTCATCACCATCACCATCACCATCACCATCACCATCACCATATTCATCATCATTGTCATCTCTAGGTTCCCCATCAACATCAACATCTCCATCATCATCATCTTATTCATCATCATCATCTTCATCACCATCATCATCATCATCAACATCTTCATCATCATCACCATCATCATCATCATCATCATCTTCCTTGAATCAGATCAACATCTCCATCATGTCACCATCATCTTCATCATCATCATCATCATCATCTAAACATCACCATCACCATCACCATCATCATCATCATCTTCATCATCATTACCATCACCATCACCATCAACATCTTCATCGTCATCACCATCATCATCATCATCATTGGCATTTATAGGTTCCTCATCAACATCTCCATCATCATCATCTTCTCCATCATCATCATCTTCATCACCATCATCATCAGCATCAACATCTTCATCATCATCACCATAATCATCATCTTCATCGTCATCAGGTCAACATCTCCATCATCATCATCTTCTTCATCATCTTCACCATCATCATCATCATCATCATCTTCATCGCCATCTCCATCATCTTCAACATCTCCATCATCATCACCATCACCATCATCATCATCTTCATGACCATAAACATCTTCATCATCATTGTCATCTCCCCCTTCCTCATCAACATCTCCATCATCATCATCATCATCATCATCATCATCATCGCCATCTGAACATCACCATCACCATCATCGTCAACATCTTCTTCTTCATCATCATCATCATCAACATCAACATCAACATCATCATCAAAATCTTCATTGTCATCACCATCACCATCTTCATCATCATTGTCATCTCTAGGTTCCCCATCAACACATCTCCATCATCTTCATCACCATCATCATTGTCATCAACATCTTCATCATCATCACCATCATCATCATCATCATCTTCCTCATCAGATCAACATCTCCATCATGTCACCATCATCTTCATCTTCATCATCATCATCATCATCATCATCATCATCATCATCATCATTACCAGCACCATCATCATCAACATCTTCATCGTCATCACCATCATTATTGGCATCTGTAGGTTCCTCATCAACATCTCCATCATCATCATCATTGGCATCTGCAGGTTCCTCATCAACATATCCATCATCGTCATTTTCTCCTCATCATCACCATCATGATATTCTGAACATCATCATGATCATCATCTAAACATCGCCATCACCATCATCGTCAACATCTTCATCATCATCGCCATCAACATCATCATCATCACCATCACCATCTTCATCATCATTATCATCTCTAGGTTCCCCATCAACACATCTCCATCATCATCATCTTCTTCTTCATCATCATCTTCATCACCGTCATCATCGTCATCAACATCTTCATCATCATCACCATCATCATCATCATCATCATCATCATCATCATCATCTTCCTCATCAGATCAACATCTCCATCATGTCACCATCATCTTCATCTTCATCATCATCATCATCATCATCATCATCATTACCAGCACCATCATCATCAACATCTTCATCGTCATCACCATCATCATTGGCATCTGTAGGTTCCTCATCAACATCTCCATCATCATCATCATTGGCATCTGCAGGTTCCTCATCAACATATCCATCATCGTCATTTTCTCCATCATCGTCACCATCATCACCATCATGATCTTCTGAAATTCATCATGATCATCATCTAAACATCACCATCACCATCATCATCAACATTTTCATCATCATCGCCATCAGCATCATCATCAAAATCTTCATCGTCATCACCATCACCATATTCATCATCATTGTCATCTCTAGGTTCCCCATCAACACATCTCCATGATCATCATCTTCTTCATCATCATCATCTTCATCACCGTCATCATCGTCATCAACATCTTCATCATCATCACCATCATCACCATCATCACCATCATCATCATCATCTTCCTCATCAGATCAACATCTCCATCATGTCACCATCATCTTCATCTTCATCATCATCATCATCATCATCATCATCATTACCAGCACCATCATTATCAACATCTTCATCGTCATCACCATCATCATTGGCATCTGTAGGTTCCTCATCAACATCTCCATCATCATCACCATCATGATCTTCTGAACATCATCATGATCATCATCTAAACATCACCATCACCATCATCGTCAACATCTTCATCATCATCGCCATCAGCATCATCATCAAAATCTTCATCGTCATCACCATCACCATCACCATCACCATCTTCATCATCATTGTCATCTCTAGGTTCCCCATCAACACAACATCTCCATCATCATCATCTTCTTCATCATCATCATCTTCATCTCCATCATCGTCCTCGTCAACATCTTCATCATCATCACCATCATCACCATCATCATCATCATCTTCCTCATCAGATCAACATCTCCATCATGTCACCATCATCTTCATCATCATCATCATCATCATCATCCGAACATCACCATCAACATCTTCATCATCATCACCATCATCTTCATCAACATTATCATCTTTATCATCTTCATCTGCATCATGATCATCTTCATTGTCATCACCCTCCTCCTCCTCATCATCTTTATCATCTTCATCTACATCATGATCATATTCATTGTCATCACCCTCCTCCTCCTCATCATCTTGTGCACTTATGCACTTAGGGATTAATGTTTAGAAGAGGGTCTAAAGGCCTTTATGGGGGAGGGGCTCTAGGAACAAGGTAAGACAGAGAGGGAAGGGGGGAGGGATAAAGGTGTTGAGGGTTAGTGATTAAGGGAGAAGAAGGGAGAGAGTGCTATAGGGAGGGATAATGACGAAGATAAAGAGAAGGCGGAGAGATGGAGAGTGGGGTGGTAGAGACATGGCTGGAGTAAGGGAGAGAAAGAAACATGAAAGGAACATGTAGGGAGGGATGTAGGGAGAATGAGGGACATATATTTAGAAAGAGATAGGGGGTATCTAGGGATTATTGGGAGAGAGCTAGGGGGTATTAAACCATACAAAACATTTGTTTTGTATGTAACCATATAAATTATTAGTTTTCTTTGATTTTGTTCGTTGCCCTAGCCGTGCACCTAACCTAGTTATTGTGCTTGACTATATCGCGTTCACGTTTTTTCACTACATATCGCGCATGCGTTTTGTATTTCTATAACGCGTGCGCGTTTTGTAACTCCAGAAATAATGGACTGTTGCTGTCCGAGAGCAACTTCACTCTGTTCGAACGAAAACAACAGTCCCGCGATTTTTCGAACAGCACAAGCTCGCCACTGAAAATTTTCACATTCTACACCAACTCCATCATTTTTTTTATGCAGGTGCAGCATTGAGGACATCTTTCATGGTTGCTCAGTGTGGTGTTGGGTTATATGGCCATATTTGAAGAAAATAATCAGCAAGCTTGAAGAATCTCCAATTGAAGAACACCAAAGATAAGGCCTTTGAAAGATTCATTTTGCCTATATTTGAGGAGCACACAAGATAAGATATCAAGCTTCAAGACCAACAAGGAAGAACTTCCATTTGCTTATTATTGAAGAGCTTGTAATTGAGGAGCAACAAAAACAAAATATATTGAATTGATCATTGTGGTGATGGGGAATGCACGTAACCGAGTAAACAAATCAACAAGGAAGAAGAGACTTCAAGAAGTCATTGAAGAAGAGAAAGAAAAGAAAAGAATATACATGATGAATCGGAGGCTTTCTTTGGAAACTAATCCAAATCCAATTGTAGTGGATACCATGGTTCATCCTATTAATCCACGACAAGAGGGACCTTCAATTTCCACAATAGTTGTTGAACAAGCACCCCATGAAAGTAATCAAGAAGCAAAACGTAGGTGCTCATTAGGGGATGTTTCAATTCCCACTTCAAGTCAAAGTGATAAGTTACCATCTCAAGATGAAGCTCACGAAGAAACACCCAATTTGCTATCCGGATGTGGTTATACAAGCGATGAAGTCAGAGAGGCGTTGGACATTTTTCCTACTGTTGAAGAAGAGAATGTTATCCACACCATCGATGAGGATGTTGGACTTCCACCATCCAACTACCAGGAATAGAATGAAGGACACCAAGCTACTACTGAAACGCCAGAGCGTCTTGGTGATGCGCTACATGGTACAATTCCAACCCCCTTACCTCCATTAGCAAGCACACGTCGAAGAACTCCGAAGTGTATACAAGTTGATGAAAGACTTATGAATTCTATTGAAGGTACGCTATCTAAACGTAGTATTGCTTATCAAACTCAACAGATACTTGATAAATATTTTGTTTCTAAATGTGATGGAGATAAATGTAGATTATTTTTATCATTGTTAAAATCTAGGAGCATGAATGTTGTTAGGAAAAAGTTAGGGATAAAGATGATAAAGAATTCTGAACCAAGTTCTCATATAGTTAAAAGCCTAGTAGATGCATTTGGTAAAATTGGTAAGAACACACATTCAAAGGACCGCAATGCTGCTCGTTGTGTGTTGTCACAATCAATTGCAAATAAGAACACTAGGGCCCTTCGTATTCTCAGGCCTACATCTGAACTAGTTAATTTGAATGTAAAAACCCTCCGTAGGTATTCTATTAGAAGAGAACATCTTGACACAACCAATCAGACAGATTTTTGGGACTTTGTTTGTCGGTTTCCACGTCGTGACATGAAGCTAGTTGATGCAGATAGTTGTTGGTCGGTTACAAGAGATCAAAGATGAGTCACTTTGTCTACTAATTTGATGTTGATAAAATTGAAGGTATTGAATGACATTTCAAACAATGGTATGACAAAGATCCTAATGTATACACAATAACTCTAATGATAAATACAAGTTTTTAATATTTTTTGTGATTGTAATAACTACATTGCGATATCCATTATTTAGTACATAAATTGATTTTTTCTTATAGATTGTTAGGTAATATTTTCCTATAACCATCAAATACTTTACCTTGCACATATTGAGAATTGTGTGCCCTTATGAAAGATACAAGAAAGGAGTATCAAACAATTGATGCATGTCCTAATTATGATCAAATGATATATTATGGATAGCATGCAACAAATTTAAAATGCCATGAATGTGGGATCAATAGATATTGAACTAATTAGGTAATATATAAGGTGCCCCATAAGGTTCTTTGTCATATCCCTATAATTCTAGGTTTTTGATGATTGTTTAGGTTAAAAAACATAGCACATTATATGGATTATCATGTACAAAGATAAGTGAAAATGGTATTATATGAGTGGCTACAAATGGTTATCAATTTACGATCATCAAGGAAATATTACCCATTTTTAAAGAAGAACCTCATAATGTTAAACTTTCATTGGTAGTTGATGGCAATGGGTGTGCATGAGTGAGTTCGTTGAAACCTTGAAAAACATTGTATTGCATTTAGTTTGATTAAATTACACGAGCAAGAACTTTGACATAACTTGTAATGATCATCCAAAATCACAAATTTTAATTAGATACCAATTAGTGCATGCATGTAGTGAATTCGTTGAAACCTTTGAATATAATAGTTTGTTCTTTTGACATAGTGCATTCATGAGTAATAGATAATCCACACAAATCAACACATTAGATTGACACAAGAACACGTGGAAACCGAAGAACAAATACAAAGTGAAATGCATCATTCATTTATAAGTGAAATGTCAATGTGCATGTCTCCAAAAGTACATGTATCCAAAAGTACATATATATCCAAAAGTGCATGTCTCCAAAAGTACATGTATATCCAAAAGTACATGTATCCAATGAAGTCAATGTACATGTCTCCAAAAGTACATGCACAATAAAGTCAATGTACATGTCTCCAAAACGTAATGTATCGAAAAGTAAATATATATACAAAAGTATCCAAAAGCACATGTGTCCAAAACTATCCAAAACTATCAAAACTCAAGCTTCCTCTTGTTCTTTCCCGATGTTGATCCTCTAGGAACATCTCTAGGATCAATGTGCATCTCTGGATCCTGCAAATTAAATATCAATTGTTAAATTCAACTAACTATGTACACTAATACATTAGCTCAACAATTATCAACTAGTGCATGGAAAGTGCATGAAACACTTGGTCACTGAAGGACATCTCACCTCAACTGACAAAGGAGATTGCATTGCTTGTGTAGCAGATGGAGCCGTTGGTTGAACATCCAGGATGGTCGAACCAGGGGGGCCAGGAACTGCTCCTGCTGGTGGTGGCTACAATGAAAAAATGTTGAAATAGTTAGAAATGCATGAATAAACAATAGACAACAATAATAAACTATGTAAAGATAATGTTGAAATAGTTACATACCTGTGTGTGATTAGTTGCCATTGCAGATGTGGCACTAACTGCTGCATCAACCATCGATGCGAGGTTCTCAGTAGACAACTCGGGTTCCTGATGCAGTAAACATGCAATTCAAACATTAACAAAAACGATTTATGCACTGGATTTCAAGTTAAACAACAAATATCATCGAAGGATATACATTACCATGGTGTGAGTAAGCCCATGGTCATGGGCAGCTGGATTCTTTCTAGGAGTAGAACGCCTCACATACACACGACCCTTGTTCACGAATGGCCTGGAGGGAGATACAAATCCAGACAATGGTCCAGATGTCTCGGATGGTGCCTACAGTCAGCAAGTGTTCATGTAGTTAGACATGCATGATTCAACAAACAAACATGTATTTAAAAAATGTCATTTTTAATTATTTACCTGGAGCCCAGATGTTTCATGGGACGGTATGACCATGGGTACTACCTCCACATTACCTTGCCCCAGTGAAGGATCTGCCATCTGCAAGTTTAATAATTGTAAATATTAGACCGTAGATAGCATTAATGAACTAAAATGTAAAGTATGTGGAAATTAACAAATTAACAAGTATTAAAAAACTGAAATTTTAAAATGTTTACCTCGGTGTGAGATACGGCAATAGGTGGTATATAAGATGGGCCTACCAAAGGGGTAGCATCATGCCCCCCTATAGAGTCTGGAACATCCGGCTCTGTGGCATCGTTGCCGGCATAAAGCATCAACTGCAAATTCACAAAATTAATATATTAGCTCAAACTATATATATGTGTACAAAGACAAAAATAAATGAAGAATTTATTACAATTAACCATCAACATACCTCTCTCAAAAACCCACTGAAGGCAACATCTGAGGCAATACCATAGCAGGGACGACCACATGATGTGCACTCGTGAGGATCAGTACTAGGATGGGGATGTGTCGATGGTCCTACACTAGTGGATGGTCCTGATGGTCCTGCACTAGTTGATGGTCCTGCATGGTGACGAGCTGGTGTATGTACCACACCAGGGACAGATGTCCCTTCCTCACCCATATCTTGAACCATCATGCCATGGCGAACAACCTCCCGTGCCAAACTCAAAAATGCATCCCGTGTCTGCGGAATAATACGATGTGCTGGTGGGACATCTGGCCCAGGAAACTGCCTACGAGGTGCAGGGATAGGGCGATCCTGGTCTCGAAGCCTGGCATTGGGTCGGTTTTGGGGCATCCCCCCACCGATTCCCTGAAACTGCAAGATGTCAAAATAGTTAACGTGTTTATGCAACACGAACTCTGCGTACATCTTTCGAAGGAAATATAAGGGAATTTCCCTGTTGTTGTGTGGTGGCATATCAAAAACCATGTACCATCTGTCCATCCAGTTATCAACAAATGGTTGAAACGTGCACCACTCAATGGAGATATGCGACCTATTTGCATTTGGGATTTCCCCCGTCCGAGGGTCCCTAAACAATGCAAATATGAGCTCTTTGGATATTTTCAACTTTTTAATTGCATTGTAGTCTAGCCCATCAGCATATTGTTGTCTTTTTCTTTCTTTGTAAGATGCAATATCATATAGTACATTGGTAGATTGTGAAATGGTGTCCACAATTGCATCCAAGGTTGATGCAAGTGAACGGCGAATCCTGTCACCACCACTAAAAGATGCACTTATGCCCCTCAAGTGAGCAAGCTCAATCAATATCTCGGCATTGGTATCCATAGCCGCAACTGCTATAAAGACATTAATACGAAAATCATTAGAAACAAATACATAGTATATAATGACGTCTCTTCAAAATTGAACATGTATTAAATCAAACTCACGTAAGCAATTTAATGGCATTCACTTACATACATTTAAAACTTAAAATTAAACATTTGACAATTAAAAAGTAAGTTAGTCAGATTGGCAGAGAGGAGGAGGAGGATCAAGGCAGTGATGAGTTTGTTGATTCAGGCATGTAGGAGGAGGATCATGGCAGTGATGAGTTTGCATCTTTGTGTCTCAATGTCTCATTGTGATTTGTGATTGTGAATGACAAATGTGTTGTGATTTGTGAATGATCTAATTTCTATTGAATATTTCATATTTGTAATTGTAAATGTAATTTCTATTGAATATTTGTAATTGTAAATGTTAAATTTTATTGGATCTATATGTCCATATTTTTAAATTTTAATATATTTTAAAAATATATTAATTCCGGGGGTCACCGTGTCCTAATTCCGGGGGTCACCATGTCTAGTGGGGACCAGGGATCAAATTTGAAGGGTGGGGTCCCATTTCACTATGAAGGGCTATGAGATATTGAACCCTTCAATGCTGCCATGTAAAAATAAGTTATTCTTTTCATTTGAAAATGTAATACTACATCAAAATTTCAATGTTTACTGATGTAGTAAAGTTGAGAGGCTTTATTTTTCAGTGGATATAGCAGCACTCAACATTATATATGTCATATAACACAACCATATTTCACAAACTCTCCTGGAGGACTGGAGGAGATAGCGTAGGTGGAACTTGGAAGTAGCTCAACCACAGTGGAATAGGGGTATAAGAAAAAGCTTGTTTCTATTCATGCAATATTATATATTGATGGTCGGAGCCATGGAAGTATGGAATTCGAGCATTGACTTGATACAACAAAGAAAACAAAAGGTGGAACTCGGGAGCTGTAGGATTGACTTGATACAACAAAGAAAACACAGGGTGTGAGGCTGGGAGCCGTAGATGGTAGGATTAACTTGATACAACAAAGAAAACACAGGGCTATAGGTAGGGGCCACGGGAAGGAGCAACAACCTGCAACATTATAAGAAGTTTATGGATTGTGGATTCTGTCTGAAATGCCAAATTTGCGGGGGCACATTAACATAATATATTATACATTGAATACTCAATTAACTCACGGAGTCAGCATTCATGAATTGGTATGTGATAACTTGTAACTTGGTAATCCCGCTAGCAACAACACATATGAGCCACCTACTAGGTTTAATAATTTTGTTGATTCCATTAAATGTGTTAAACACGTAAGCGCTCGCTACAAACACGAGAACTTCGAAGTGTTCAAGCCATGGGATACTCAGTGTAAGCCCGTCCACGTAAGTTGCTCAATGATATTATTAGAGGCCCAATGGTCCATGATCCATGGATGATCGAACACATGGATATTGGAGAGTAACCGAGTCCCACTCCCAAGTCACCTAGCTAGTAGCCGCATTCCCAATTTCCCACTAAAAATTGTTGATGGGTGAAATTTGAAGCTACCCTTCTGTTGCAATTTTAAACAGTAGTGGTTAATTTAATTATTGAAGGGCTTACCATGAAATTAAATTTTTTTTGCATGGTAAAATTTGAAGTGGCCTTCTATGACGTGTGGGTAAAATTTGAAGTGGCCTGAAGGCTTCAAATTTGAAGCCTGGTGGGGACACTCGTGTCCCGTGTCCTCGTGTCGGGTGACTTAGATGAATACATTGTAGAAAGGGGGGAGTTTTATTTTTTTCAATTTTTGGTTGGATTATGAATTTTTGATTTTTTGAAAAGGGATTCATTTTAATTATTCACTCATCTTGGTTGAGGGATGTGTGAATTTAATTATAGATTGGGTTATTCCCAATTTTATCAATATTACAAAATTAGGTTGTTTTAAACAATAAAAAATAGTAATTTAGGTTAAGAAATGACAAAAAAATGGTATGGGTGAATGAATTACTTGATTAGATGACAATCCACCGGTGAATTTGTCTCCCCTCCAGCTAAATCGAGCAACACGGATACTTGAGTGGGCCACAAACCGTCCTCGTCCAGGGTCTATTTCGCCTCTATTTCGCATTTCTGATGTGTGAGTGCCGCGGGTGGTCGGCAATCGTCGGGACTGTGTATTTAAATTCATTTTTAGATTTACATGACGCGTACGCGTTTTGTAACTACATAATGCGTACGCATTTTGTAACTACATAACGCGTACGCGTTATGGTTACCTAGCCTACATGTCCAATGACATGTTAGGCTCGAGTCTTACCATGGCAGGTGCTAAATATCAGAAACACATTATGTTTTATGTATCAGGAACGAGTTTTGAAAAAAGTAGCATTGCACCTAAAGTGACCCTCATCTTCTTGCACACACCCTACATTGAGGCTGTGTGCCAATTCTAGGCCTCCTTACCAACTTCATAATATGTTTTTCTACATTGATCTACAATCTCTTCTCCAGAATTTTGATTTGTATTGACAAGAAACCATCTACATGAAAATTATAAATAAGGAAAGGAAAAGGACATCACATTAATTTAACAATATATATCTTGCAGTGGAGTTTTGATCATCCCTTGGGTACTCCTCACTAAATAAGGAAAGGAAAAGGACATCACATTAATTTAACAATATATATGTGGAGTTTTGATCATCCCTTGGGTACTCCTCACTAAATATATCTTAGTGAATTTTAAAAAATAGTAGTTAACTTTAATTAAAATTAAGATATCCATAAAACTCATGGCAACTAGAAATTTAACACCAAATATTGTGGTTATTCTACTAGCATGTAAGTAAATAATGTATTCCATATAACATGGTAAAAAAAAATCCTTATTGGAGATAAAAAACAAAGTCATCAAAGAACAATATTAACATTTTGGGGTCAAATCAAAACTATGAAGGAACAATATTAACATTTTGGGGTCAAATCAAAACTATGAAGGAACAATATTAACATTTTGAGGTTAAAACAAAGCTATAAAGAAACTATATTAAGAGGAACTCTAATCAAGTTCAAGTTTCAATGTTGATATTCTTTTTATATTCATTAGAGTACCACTTCCTATGGTAACTATTAATGAGAGTTCATTATAGTTCCTATAGATCATAAGATGTCTAATTAATAACCAAAAATTCAAATATCATTCCTTAGAGTTAATGTTGATCATAATTCTAAGGAACTATGATAAAAAAACATATCATTTTATATTATGTCAATATATTTTTATATTTTCATATAAAAAAATTGTTTGAAAATATGAATTATGTTAAATTATAAATAACACATTAATTTTAAAATATTTTAATATTTTTAATATTTAATATTAACTAATAAATTATAAATAATACTTATTTTAAAAAAAAAAAAAAATTCTTTTTAAATTTAGATATTAAAATAATTATTAATGTAAACAAGTTTTATAATTAATATTTAAACATTTTGCTTAAACTTTATATCTCAAAATTAAATTTAATTGACTAAAAATTATATAAAAATAATATTTAAAAATATTATAAAGGTTCATCATTATTACTTATACTTTGCCAATGTGTATAGGAAATAATTCATCATACATCAATTTAATTTAATATACCTTATACTTTACACCTCATAGTTAAATTTTTCTAACTAAAAATTATATAAAAATAATAATTAAAAATTAAAAATATTATACATAAACTATATAAAAATAATAATTAAAAAACTTCTTAACTAAAAATTATATAAAATTAATAATTAAAAATTAAAAATATTATACATAGAGAATTAAATCATTGTTACATATAAGTTTCCAATGAAATGTATGTGTATATATTTATAAAAAACTTTAGACATACATTTGTTATGGGATTTTGAAACCTTGCTTCCAAATCATTATAAGCATAGAGAAGCTTCAGCTGTTTGTCATGTTTTTTTTAATTAATTGAAAACTTATTTTATAAATAATGTAGTAAAAATGCAAGCTATCAAAAGTTATGATTACTAGCATGTTGACATTTTACATACATTCTATATCTATGAGTATATTTGTATACATTTTAAGAAGTGAAATTTATTAATATTTAATAAATTCATTATAATATATAAATTTAAATTTGAAAGAACATGTGCAGTATATACCTTAACATTTTTTTTCCTTGTAACTATGTAAGGGCCTTAAGCTTCAAATTTACTCCGAAGTTTTAAATTTTTGTAAAAAATACACAAGCTGCTCCAACGTACTCATCATTTTTCTGAAAACACCATGAACTGCGAAGGAGGTTCAAAGGTTCACGTAGATGGGGTCCAACGATTCTCCTTACAATGGGTGTGATTCATGAACTCCTCCTGTCAAAAGATTGTCGTTAGATTGGTTATCTATCTTTTCAGAATGATTGTCGTTAGATTAGTTATCCATCGTTTTCAGAATGATTTTAGTAACTCTATCAAGCTAATCCTATCAAGCTATCCATATTCAGTAACTCTATCAACAGATCCAAGCTAACGGTTGCAATCTCTTCAGGGCAAAGTGGATAGTCCGGTTCTAAATGACTCGCCGGATATTGCTCGCCGAAAGCGGATCTTTTCCGGTTGGACTTTTCCGAGATGCAACCATCCGTTTGAACTGATAGAGGCGTGTGGAATCTTAGCTTTTGATAACGGCAGCCACATGCATGCAGAAAGCCTTATCAATCTTGAACAAAAAGCCACGTGCTATTGTTATTGGCTTGGATTTGGGATCTTTTCTTGGAAACGCATGTTAATTGGATTGGCTTGGCTTTCAGATCTGTTGTAGACACATCGCTTGGCTTTCAGATCTATTGTAGACTCATCGCTTGGCTTGGCTTGGCTTGGCTTTCAGATTATACCCCAAGTCGATCGATCAACTATCCAATGTCCGCCCTGCCCTCTCTGTGTTTTACCGAAGGATCAGCAATACCTCTGATTGCAAGCGTTGTCTGACAACTCCAACCCAAACTGACTCCCTACTGAGCTTGATGGAAGCGCTAGATGTCCAAGAGAAAATGGAGCCAAATGTCTCCGAGGCCTGTTACGATGGTTTCGACTTCGATCCCTTCTCCAAGCACTGTGGTAGCTGCAGAAGTGAGAAATGAGAAATGAGAGTCATATGTGAATTTGACATTACGGAAGGAGCAAGAAATGAGATGGTTGAATTCGAGGAAATCGTTTGGTGAGAATGTAGTTGGCGAGTTCGAGGGTAGCGAGAGGTGGGATTTTCCTTTTATGGTAGGTAGAGAATGATGCATTGGACATTCATGGATGCTGCATATTCATGGATGCTGCATATTCAACCCATCGTTAGCCATGGAAAGAAGATATTATGCCCGGGGATTTGTTAATGGGGAGAGGGGATTTGTTAATGGGGAGAGTTGGAGTTCACGGATATGGGTGTAGCCATATTTTCCTCGGTGAGAGAGGATAGATATCTGAACGATTTATTTCACTCGGAGAATAGATGTTGCTGAGATTTTTGGGCACAAGAAAGTTTTTCAGCATTCATCGCTTGTTCAATCTGCGCCACAGAAGGTGTGGAACACTCATGCCAACTGGGTGGGCTTCATAGCCGTGTCCACGAGGAGGAGGAGATCAAGAGGCATGGACACCAAGATATCATCAGGTATCGCGGTTTCTCTCTAACTTCGCCTATATTATTAATGAAAGAAAAAAGGAAAGAAATCAGTATATCAAAGAAAGGAAAGAAATTAGACTTGATAGATCTTAGAAATGTAGAAGAAAAGACATATTAGGAATGCATTCGAAATGCAGAAGAAAAGACATATTAGGACTGCATTCGTAGATCAAATTAGATTTGATCAATTATTTTCGCTGTAAATGCCTTGTAGCGTGTGTTCTTCATGGAAATTTAGTTATATTGAGCCCGATAAGAATGAAGTTGACCAGGAATATCCGCTATGGATTGCATTTTTTTTAATGAATCAAAATCTTCTTCACTCAACGTTTTTATTATTTTAATTTGTCCTGCAATGGGTGTAATCTAGCCTTAATCTTTTGCAGAATGATAGATTAACAGCAGCTTACAGGTCTAACCCTCATATATTGCAAGGCCCAATCCTAATCTCTAACAACGCTGAAACGTAATATCTACTAGGATTTCATTCCCAAATAATAGCCCCCTCATTGAGCTGAGTTACAGCGATTATTTATTATACTATAAAACTCTGTCCTCCACATGTGCATGCCATGTTGTTTATAAAACCCTAGGCTTAAGACCCTGAAGTGATATTGTTTATAAAACCCTATGCTTAAGATGGGCTAAGATGACCGTTGATTCTTAGGCATGTGTTAACTGCAATTTTTAGACACAAATTTCCGTATTGTAAGTCTCAGACACGAATTCTGTGAAGATTGATATTTTGTAGACAAAATTCATATGTCAAGAATTTTTGACGTTGTTGTTGAGTATTAAATAATAATTTTATTAAGAGATCAGTAATACTTACAGTGGGCACCTACCCCAATGAACAAAACATTTTGTCCGGTTTTTAGCAGCGAGTAAAACTTGTCAAAATTATCTATACTCTATATCTATACTCTACACACTTGCTTCCAAAACATGTTATGATTACTATGAAGAAACTTGAAAATGGTGTGCTTCCCACCCACCTTTCTCCGGGCAGAGCGCGTGCTTCCCACCCACAGACTCGTCCTACCTTCCAGAGCGACGTTAATACAAATTAAACTGGCTTTTGAAATTGTCATTGAATCTATCTATATATATTTTTTGACAATCTCAATAGTCTGATAAGATTATTAGGGTGTTTTTGATGATCTCAATAGTCTCTCTTACACAGTTTATAATAATGGTCCTCTTTGGTTTCGATGTGGTGACCAGTTCACATCCCCAATGCACAACAAGAAAAGCCATCTTTTAGCACCACAAGTTAGCACCACTTATAGTTTGTGGTGCTAATGTGGTGGTATTGGCACCACTTACATTTATGTGGTGTTAAAGTGGTGTTATTAGCACCATTTATATTTTGTGGTGTTAAAGTGGTGGTTTTAGCACCACTTATATTTTGTGGTGTTAATATGGTGTTATATTAGTTTTACCTTTATGAGAAATGTCATGTTGGCAAGTACCATAAAGTGGTGCTAAGCTATTATTTTCCACATGGACATGTACACGTAGGATTTAATTATGTGGATTTGCACCAAAACAAATTCACAAATAATTATTTTGAAAATAACTCAATTCAATATTTATTTATTTATTCATATCAATTAAAATAAATGATCAAAAAATAATTTTTGAGTTTTTGCACCATACTTACAAAAAGTTGGAATATTAAGCAAATAAATTCAAGTGATTCATTTATGAAGTTTACACCACAAGTACAACAAGTTCAAAAAACATATTTGGAAAATAGCTCAATTCATTTATTCATTTTTTATATTATTTAAACATATAAATACAATTAACAAATAAATAAAAACAACTATTTTTAATTTATTACTATTATAAATTAGTAATAAAATTATTTGAAATTAAATTTGATTATTCCTTTGAGATATTTTTATCTTAAATTTTTTTGATGGAAATTAGTATTGTTATTAGGCGTTAATACAAGACATGGGTCTTAGATCCATCTATATGATCAATGGAGAAAACCCCTAGCTAAGGTCCTAAAAGAAGCTTTTAGGAATCTAGGACCAAGAAAGACACCACAAAGGTCTCCACACATATTCCTAAGATTATTCTTAGCTTCTAAGTGTGGGCATTCACACTATTATAATTTTTTAATCACTAGGGATAGGTCCAATGGCCCTCAACATTGTTGAACAAACAATCATAGGCCTTAGCCTAAAGGAATCCTAAGCATAAATAAATGTCATGTTGTCAAGTATCATATAGTGGGGCTAAGCTCATATTTGTCACATGGACATGTACAAAAATGATTTAATTATGATGATTTGCACCATAAACACAACAATATCACAAATAATTATTTTTTAATAACTTAATTCAATTTTTTTCTTTCAAATAAATGCCCATGATTAATTTATGAGGTTTTAAACCACAATCACAACAAATTCAATTATTTGCTTTTATCACTATTTAAACCAACAAGCTCACATGATTCATTTATGAGGTGTTGCACCACAAACACAACAAGTTCACAAATAATTATTTTCTAAATAGCTCAAGTCGAGTATTCATTTTTTAATATTATTCAAGCAAACAAATACCCATGATTCTTAAATTTGACAAATAATTAAATACAAACATTTTTTATTTATTACTATTATAAAATATTAATAAATCTTGAGCTCTAAATGATTCTTCCATCCATCTAAGGGTAAGAAGATTTCCTCTAATAAAGACACATGGCCTCTGAGGGTATCATTCTCCTATGATTGATTATGTAATTGCCATTAGGTGGTTTTGAGTAGTATCTACATGTCTCGGGGCCTTGGGAATGATGTTATAGGGAAAACAACCATGCCTTTTTCCTTAAAGAAACAATTGGGGAATCTAGAGTGATGAACAATGCCTAGAGCACCATGCATGACCTTGCATGGATATCCATGCCACTATGTATCCATTTCTTGTAGCCTTGAAGACTTGGACATGGTCAAGGGAGGAGACTTGAATCTATATCCATAAAGGAATCTTATAGCCATCCAAGTCTAATAAGATCTCCTCAACCAACCACACATGACCTCTTGAGGGTATCATTGTCATATGATTGAGGATATTAACACCATTATGTGATTTTGAGAAGTATGTAGGTGTCTTAGAACCTCAGGAATGATGCTATAGAGAATAATACCATGCCTTTGGCGCTAAATAGACAACTAAGGAATCTAGAGCCCTAAACAATGCCTCAAAGCACCATGCATGCCTTTGCAAAGGTATCCATTAAGCTTTGTATCTAGGTGTTATGTTCTTGAGGTCTTGGGCATGGTCAGTGGAAGAAATTTGAACCTTGGGCCTTATAGAATTATTTTATCCATCCAAGGATAAGAAGGTTTCCTCCACCAGCCAAACATGGCCTCCTAAAGGTATCATTGGCCTATGATTAAGGATGACAATTCCAGTAGGCGGGTTTGAAAATATGTATGTGTCTCAATTCCTTGGGAATGACATTCTAGGGGAAATACCATTCATTTATCCTTAAAGACCATTAAGGCATCCCAAACCATGAACAACGCCTTAAAGCACCATGTGTGACTTTGCAAGGGTATCCATGGCAATATGTATCCAAGTGTTGGGGACTTGGGGGATTGGAAATGGTCATGGGAGGAGGCATGAAGCTCAAGCTCTAATGGAATCTTCTAGCCATCTAGAGATAAGAAGGTTCTATCCACCAACAACACATCGCCTTTCAAGGGTCATTGGCCTATGATTGAGGATGTTAGTGACATTAGGGTGTTTTTAGGAATATGTACATGTCTCAGGGTGTTGGGAATGGATTTCAAGGGAGGAATAACATACTTTTATCCCTAACAAAATAATTGAGGATTCCACAGCCATGAACAATGCCTCGAAGAACCACACATGACTTTGTAGGGATATCCATGGTATTATGTATCTAGGTATTGTGGCATTAGGGAATTCAACGTGGTCAATGAAAGAGACTTAAAAATAGGGCCCTAAAGGAATCTTCCAGCCATCTGTGTCAAAGAAGGATGCCTGCACCAACCACAAAGGGTCTCTTGAGGGTATCATTGATCTATGATTAGTTATTTTAACACCAATAGTTGGTTTTTAGCGTTAGACACATGTCTCGGGGCCTTGGGAATGACACTCTATAGAAGAGGACCATGCCTTTGGCCCTAAAGAAACCATTTAGGCATACAAAGCCATAAATAATGCCAGAAATCACCACACATGGCTTCAATAGGTATCCATGGCACTATGCATCCAGGTCATTAGGACTTGGGGCATTGAACATGGTCAAGGGATGGGACCTAAACCTCAGTCTCTAAAGAAATATTCTATCCATCGAAGGATAAGAAGGATACCTCAACCAACCACACATAGCCTCTTAAAGGAAGCATTGGATTATGATTGGGGATCTTAGTACAATTATATATTTTGAGTAATATCTACTTGTTTCAAGGACTTGGGAATGATATTCTAAGGAAGAAGACTATGTGTTTGGCCCTAAATTAATTCTTATGGAATTTAGAGCCATGAACAATGTGTCAAGGAATCATGCATAACTTCGTAGGGGTATCCATGGCACTATGTATCTAGGTTTTTTTTCCTTTGGGCATTGGACATGGTCAGTAGAGGACACTTGATCCTCAATCCCTAAATGAATATTTTAGCCATCTAAGGTTAAGGAGATGGTCTCCACCAACCACACATGGCCTTGGGAATGGAATTCTAGGGGAAAAACCATGTCTTTATCCCTAAAGAAACCATTGAATCATCCAGAGCCATGAACAATGGCTTAATGCACCATGCACGACTTCATAGGGGTATCCATGTCTTGGGGATTTGGGGGCTTGGAAATGATCGTGGGAGGAGATCTACAACTTTGGAACTAAAGGAATCTTCTAGCCATCAAGGGATAAGAAGGTTTCCTTCACTAACCACACATGGAATCTTGAGATTACCATTAGCTTATGATTGAGAATGCTCGTGCTATTAGGTATTTTTTAGTATTATATACATGTCTCTAGGCCTTGAGAATGATATTATAGGGAATCAGACCATGCCTTTAGCCATCAATAAATTGTTGAGGTATCCAAAGCCATCAACAATTCCTTGAAGTGCCACATATGGCTTCAAAGGGTATCCATGGTGCTATGCATCTAGGTCTTATTTCCTTGATTCCTTCAACATGAATAATGGAGGATATCTAAACCTAGGTCCATAAAGGAAGCTTCTATCTATCCATGGTTATTAAGGTTGCCCCTACCAACAACACATGGCCTCCTAAGGGTATCATTGACCTATGATTGTGGATGACATTGACATTAGGTGGTTTTGAGAAATATGCACATGTCTCAAGGCCTTGGGAATACAATTATATGGAAGAATACCATGCCTTTAATCCTTAAGAAACCATTTAGGAATCCAAATCCATTAATAATTCCACAAAGCACCACACATCACTTCGTAACGTATCCATGGCACTATGTATCGAAGTATTTGGGACTTAGGGCCTTGGCTATGGTCAAGGGAGGAGACTTGAACCTTGGATCCTAAAGGAATCTTATATCAATCTAGGGCTAAGAACATTCCCTCCACCATCCACACATGGTTTCTTGAGGGTATCATTGGCTTTTCAGTGAGGTTGATAGTGTCATTAGGTGGTTTTGAGTAGTATTTATGTGTCTAGGGGTCTTGAGAATAATGCTATAAAGAATAAGACCATTTTTTTGAACTGAATAAATTGGTGTGGTATCCATAGCTATGAAAAATAACTCAAGGATACATGCATAGCTTCATAGGGGTTCCCATGGAACTATGTATCTAGGTTTCTAGTCATGGGGCCTTAGATGTGGTCAGTGGAGGAAACATAATCCTTGGGCCCTAAAGGAATCTTCTATCCATCCAAGGCTAAGTAGGTTGCCTCCACCAACCACACATAATCTCCTAAGTGTATCACTGGCCTATTATTTGGGATGTTGGTTCCATTAGGTTGTTTTGACCAGGAAGTAGGTGTCTTATAGTGTTGTGAATTGTGTTCCAAGGAACAATACCATGCCTTTATCCCTAAATAAATCATTGAGGCATCCAAATCCAAGAACACTACCTCAAAGCACCATGCATGACTTTGTAGGGGTATCTATAGCACTATATATCTTGATCGTGTGGCCTTAGGGCCTTGGACATGGTTAGTGGAGGAAACCTAAGCCTCGGGATCTAAAGGAATCTTCTAGTCATCTAGGGCTAAGTAGGTTTCCTCCTGGAACAACACATGGCCTACTGAGGGTGTCATTGGCCTATGATTGAGGATGTTGGTGCCATTAGGTGGTTTTGAGCATTATGTAGATTCCCTGGGGCCTTGGGAATGACATTTTTGGGAAGAAGATCATAAATTTGGCCCGAAAGAAACCATATAGGCTTCCAAATCCATGGGAAATGCCTCAAAGCATTATACATTACTTCGCATGGGTGTCCATAGTGTTATGTTTATAGTTCTTGTGGTCTTGGGGCTTTGTACATGGTCAATGGAGGAGACATGAACTTTGAATATAAAGGAATATTATAGCCATCTAGGGCTAAGTGTAACATACCTCAAGGTTTCCCTTGGGAAAGTGGGGTGAAAGAATACATGTTTCTTTGAGTTATATTTTTGATGAATAAAATTGAAAACTTTGGTAATGTTTGATCTGCGTGAAGTCCATAGTAATTAAAACCATCTTAATCGCTTGACCATAGCATAATGAACAGTAAAACATTAGAGAGACACATATACATGGTTCACCCACTCCTTGGGCTACGTCCACAAAACCGGCGTATCTTATTTTATTACTCAAAATAGAGGATTACAATAATAACCACAGAGATCCTATACCTGGATCTCAACGATACATGAGGTCGCACATAATTAGAACCCGGCAGAATCATATGTAAAGATACTCGACAACCTATAATTTGATAGCCAACTTCGGCAATATTTATATATCTGACAACATATAAAGTAAAACTCGATATCCAAAAACAATATTTACAACTTAGGAAAAGAAAAAATAATTCTTTCAAGATCGAGTGATGGGGCCTTGGCCTTAAGCTCCTCATCAGGTCCATTTAAACAGTTACAATTACATTTACCAAACTAGTAATAATAGTAATAGGGGTCAAATTTGAGGGATGTTACACTAAGAAGCTTTCATCCACCAACAAACCCCCCCTAAGAAACCAAAGCCTCATTCCATAAATGAAGGCTCTAGTCATCTATGTCCAAGAACAATGACCTTAAATACCATAACTGACCTCTTGATGGATTCAATTGCATTTGAGTGGTGATATGGATTCCATTAGCACTTGTTGAGCTATGGGTATTGATCTTGAGTACCTTGACATGGTTGGAGTGGGAAACTTGGGCCTTAATGTGAAAATGTTTCTCCCATAGAATGTGTATGGCCCTTTTACAATACCCAGGGAAGAGACAATACACTCAACACTTGATAGTATGGTCATCCATAAAGAAAAACACTTAGCATAGAGGGTCCAAAAACACCAAAAAATAAATAAGCTTGAAAATATTTTAATCGAGAAACACTCTATTAAAGCCCAACAACTTTGAGATGGAAACCATGGAAATCACATGTGCAAACTTACACAACAAAATGATATATGCTTTTTCTTTTATTCATTTTATTTTTTCGCTTTATCTCTTACTACTCCAAATTATGGCCATAACTTTAGTGTGATCCACCTATGTGTGCAGGGGGAATGTAATGATACGCTTTTTATTTTTATTCATTTTCTTTTTGTCACTTAGTCTCTTACCACCCCAAATTATGGCCATAACTTTAGTGTAATGCACTTATGTGTGCAAGGGGAATGTAATGCAAGCCCTGCACAATTAACCACTATGTATGAATAATCCATAACAACTTTAAGATTTAAATTGTGGTAATGGGTGAAAAATTCTAATCCCAAAACAACTTTAAAAATTAAATTGTGGTAAGGGTGAAAAATTATTCAATTATGAGAAGTAGATCTAACAATTTTGACTTTAATATTTTATGTTTTTTTTCTTAAATTTATTTATTATCTTTCAAAAATTACATAATAGTTCTCAAATTTTCTATATATATAATTTTTTTCAAACAATTATATTTAAGAAAAAAATTTACACCAAAAAATTACAAGCTCAACTTTTACCTTCATATTCTAACCTTATATAAGTTATTTAAAATTTAACTTGATATTACAAAATTTAAAAAATAGTTTAACTTTAGAAATGATATAATATTTTCATTCAATTTTTCATATATATATTATATTTTTTTTCAAATAAAAATATTTAGAAGTTTTTTTATAGACAAAAAATATGAGCTCAAATTTTATCTTATTTAAAATTCAACTTAATAATATTACAAAATTTAAAAAATCATATCAATTCTAAAAATCAAATTTGATCTTATTTAAAATTTAACTTAATATTACAAAATTTAAAGAATCATATAATTTTAAAATGATACAATAGTTTTATTTTTCACTAAAAAAAAAATGAATATTCTATCATTTTTTAAAGACAAGGTACAATTAAAAATTCATAAATTTTATATAAAAGTTAATTAAAATTTAACTTTAAAGTATAAAATTAAAAAATTTATATTAATTTTAGAAATGATATAATAATTCTAATTTTTTCATTATTTAAAAACAAATTATTATTAGAAAAATTACAATGAAAAGAATATTAAAAATTACATAAAAATAAAATTAAAAATTACATTCGAGGAATTATAACCATTGCAATTGCCATTATAATTCATATTTAAACTTAAAGGCTAGTGCTATATAACTATAGATATATAACTTCTCTTGAAAAAAAAAACTATGGATATCTCACTTGGATGAACACAAATCTATTTCGACTAACGGTCAAAATGCAAAGTGATCTGCAAATCTCAACAACCACTATTATTATCAATAGCTCAATAAATTGCATTGAGTTGGCGTGATGGACAACCGAATGAACAGCCAGTCAGGTGGGAGGTGTCTCCTAAAAAATTGAACCGCATTTAAGATTTCAGTTGGCGTGAGCCGAATGGAAAGTCACTCAGGGCGCGGGTGAATCTAAAAATTTCCCTCCAAAGCAATGCATTTTCCTTTCCCTCCAAAGCTATGCATTTTCCCCCAATTTACTCGTACATGTGGGCTATGCATTTTTCCCCAATTTACTCTTGAATGCTGAATGCTGCCTTGTTAAGTGTTGGTTACTCCATTTTACCCAGTTTACTTAATCCTGGATGCTTGGATGCTTGCTTGTTGAGGTTGGTTACTCCATTTTTCCCCAATTTACGTGCATGCAGCTTGCTTTGTTGGTCTGTTATGTGCTTTCTCAACTGGCCTGATCCGTTTTGTAGCTTGCTGGTCTGTTCGGTGCTTTCTCAATTGATCTGGGCAACTTTGGTGATCACAGGTATGTTAATTTCTTACCTATATTATAAATTAATGGCATAAAATCCAATATATTGAAGAATATACTGTGTTTTTGAAAAACATCCACTAGGACGAATACAGTGAAGATCTGATTTGGAAAGGAGCTTTGCATTGGCCGTAGTTTAGGCAAATTAAGAAATGAAGATTTTGTTTCCTTGTCACACCTATAGGAACTTTGCAAGGAAGATTTTTATTTTTGATTAGTAAAAGTGGATGACCATATTCGCTGTGGTTTCTATTTATGCATATTAAGCAGTCCCCAATAAGAAAATAGCAATTTACAGTGCCTATAGGAAATCTGGAAAGAAGATTTTTATTTTTGATTAGTAAAAATGGATAACCATATTGGCTGTGGTTTCTATTTCTGCATATTACGATCTTGTAGCCTATTTATTTGGGAATCTAGACACCTGCGGCTGGGATATATCCTTTATGCACTCGACCAATACACCTGCCTTGACCAATACACCTGTCTCGACCCATACACCTATGGTACCAGTTATTATAAAAGGGTTTTTAATACGTATATGATAGTACCTTTACCAGTTCTATCAAAAGAAACAAAGGCGCGTCTCCTCAGAGTCGACATCGTTAATTACAGATTAATTAGAAAAGCTGTTATAATCGTTTACATTGTGAACATATAGATCTCCAGCTACCATAGTGTGCGCCATAGTGTACATAGGACGTCATTTATAACCTACATTACAAGCAATAAGTTCATTATTTTCGATAAGAGAGATTAACAAACCTGTAAGTAATCAAGAGTACATTGTGAACATATAGATCTCCAACTACCATGGTGTACATAGGACGTCATGTATAACCTACATTACAAGCAATAAGTTCATTGTTTTCGATAAGAGAGATTAACAAACCTGTAAGTAATCAAGAGTACATTGTGAACATATATGTGGTGGGTTTGTTGATACATTGCATGAGGATTGCATTTAATCTCTACCTTCAGTTAGTCACAGTCAGTGGATTATTTGGCACTTTTGAATAATATAAACAGAAGACCATTTAATGGGGAGACTAATTATTGAAATGCAGCAGCACATCTAATCCTCATACATCACTAGTAATCTTCTGGAAGATATTGCTGCTTAGTTGAATTTGTTATATTGGAGCTGTTCCTTTTGACTATTTCTGCTTTCTACAAGATTGGAGTTATGCATTCTATGAAATCTTGTTTTTCTGCCAAGTCGTCTAGTGAAAGGAAAACTAAATTAACACAACTATTTATATGTGTTAGTATGGACTTTGAAGTATGAATTCGAGTTGTATAAAAGATTGCTTTACCAGTTTGCTTGTCATTGTGAAAGCTCTGTTGTGGATTCAAATGAAGTATGTCTTAATCTTCAATCAATTTGCAACAACAAAACCTTTTGGCAGAATAACTAATAACTACCTAGCAGACCTACCAGGTAAGCTGTGAAGGAAATCGGTCATGTTTCAAAAGAAAATTCAGAGACATTTCACCCTTATGGACCAAAAATGTGTCATCTAATACAAAGAATGTAATCAAATCCCAGGAATGCTTTAAGCATACAACCCCTTAAACCGTAATTATATATATGTTCACATTTTAAATTAAATATTACAAATAGAAAAAATGCTACGGGTCACTAAATTCCTGTGTGGAAAACAAAAGATCACACCACACACGCTGAAGCTTGCTACATCCATAACTAGATAAAGGAATAAGTAATAACTCTGATACTGGGATGGTAAAGATGAGAGGTCAAACATAACCCTGTGATTATTAAGGCACCCATGTTTCACTGGAATGGGAGGTTTGCAAGATTTTTATCATGACAATCATAGCAATCTTAGCAATTCATCTTTCGGTAAAGCATCAAAATTCCATCAATAATAAGTCTGGTATTGGGATCACAAAGGTGAGAGGTCAAACATAACCCTGTGCTGATTAGGTAGCCATGATTCCCTCTAGTTTCTCATTATGTCAATCTGAACAGTTACAATTTCAGTCAGTTACCAAAAGTAGTGTTGAAAATTACAGTCACAAAAGAAACTTACAAAGCTCCCCTAGGTGGTGACAGTAAAAAGGCATTGCACCGTTATTCTGAAGGGAAGGAAGACCCTAACCATACCTAAGAGAAGAACTACTTTGCATAGCCTTTGAATCCTATTTCTAGTCATGCTTGGAACAAGTTTCGGGTCTCCTCGGAGAGAGGGTAATTGGTGCAGTTGTACGACAATATCCATAAAAAACAACTTGTTGAAACATGCAGCTTGTTGTTATCTGCAGCCAATGAAAACAGAGAGCCATAATGATGATGGCGTTTTTGTGTGTTGGTTGTCAATGTTCACAAATAATGGCTCCTTGTTTTCAAGTTTTAAGGACTATATAAGGACTTCAATAGATGCCTGTATTGGCTTTTTCACAAATTGGATCTTCTCAAATTTGTCAAAGACTTTGGGAGGAATATTTGGAGTCGGAGTACAGAAATAATCATAATAATGCAGCTGATGATTTGGCCTTTTGCCAATTTTCTCCTCTCCATATGTATAAAATTTTCTCCTCTTAATCTCATATAAATTTTGTGCCTTCAGCAATGACTGCACAGTATTAGCAATGACTGCACAGTATTGGTGTGTATAATGATTAGGATTTGTATGGTTTACATGCATTTTTTTGGATGGTCTTGCCTCTCACATGAGATGGATGGATTGATTCAATGTATATTAGCAACAACCACATTTTTAAATATGGTTGATATTCGCCCATTAGAAAATATCAATCACATTTAAAAATATGGTTGTTGCTAGTAGAGAATCTACGCCATAAGAGTATGATGGCTGATGGCTGAGTACAAATATCATTGATTCAATGTTGTTGTTGTTCCAATTACCTTGTATCTATAGTCAGCTTGTATGAATCGATGGATCCTAGATAGATTCCATAACAGTGGCGACAAAAGCTTCATTTTTTTGCAAAATCAAGAGAGAAAAAGGCTTAATGAAAAATCCTTAGGTAACCAGAGAACAAACTAATTATTCTTCCTTCAACTCAACGAAGAGCAAGAAAAAACAATAGAGATTGAATGAATTGAACCTTTTTCTGAATAGCAATACGAGTGAAGCATAAAATTCCAAAGAAAGCAAGAATGAACTTCAATCCAACGGCCATCTCTTTGTTCGGAGCAGTTATACAAACCCTAATAAACCAATGTCCACTTCCTTGACATGAAAAATTTTATTTCCTGCACATAACCCTATTGCATCAAGAAAAGCGAATAGAAAGATTAATTTAACAAACAAAAACGGGCTAAACGTCAATGCTTTAACATGCATACAAAGACCATGGAGGCCTGCCTGCATGCATTCTATGTGAGCCCAATACCTGCGATGGTGTGCTGCGGTGCAGCTATCGACAGCACCATTGCAATGGAAGTGAACTTCTGAGGACTCCATGGATTCTGCACTTAAAAAAGTGTTTCTAGTTTCCTAATACGAGGGGAAACGCAGCTTCTGTGACCCCAGGAGGCGGAACGTTTGGCAAATTAGAGAAACCTTTTGGATTCTTGTTGTTACACAGCTCTGAGAACCAGAATCTATGCAAGATCGATGACAAACTTATTTACTGGTCGATCAAACAATGGATCCACAACCATGATGTTTGGGCATACAGATACAGAGTCAATATGTGGATCGGAAAGACTGTTTTTTTTTCTGTAGAGTCTACACATTGCATAATTTATATAGTAATGTTGTACCCCTGGGCACTAAACTAGGGAATCTGTCTAGTTTGGTCATATTCCAGGAAAAGTGGTTTTCTAAGAGAAACCATGATCATAATATGCAGTTGCTCATTTACGAGCTTCCATGATTTTAAATTTTTAACATTTAGGGAAAAGATAGACTCACCTGACAACAGAGCTATCGATATCTAGCCATTACGGTGAGCTTGTTCCCTTCCAGAGCAAAGTGTGGATAAGGTTCTGGATCCATCCATACTTTGGGTCCTGGGAAATATGAGTATTTATCTAGACTTGAGTCTTCATATATTTGGTTATAATAACCAAAAGATGTCTGCAAATTGTTCAACTGTGAAAAATCTTTCATCCCGGAGCTTGTTCAGAAATTTTCATTTGCTGGTCTACAAAATTATTTGTTTCCAGTAGTTTTTACAATGCTTCTGGTCATTTGGAATTTTTTTTTCACATTATTTTAACTCGGGAGAGAGAAAAGGATAGAAAATTAGCGAAGGTGGGGATCTGCATGCCTAAATCTGACATGAACGTTCTCTGTTTTGAACAAAAGACCGTTGGAATACAAAGTAAACGGACAAAGACTTCGGAGTGCTTGGAAGCAAACAGAAAGAAACTTTGATACGTAGGTAGGTAGTAAGATTGTTTCTAATCCGATTGCACAATTCTAATCCATGCAATGCCAAGGTCACAGAAGCGCAGTGCTTGAGGCACCACCAACTCTGATGAATTCCTCCCAAAGATACCCATCATTCTATAACGCCTGTGAGGAGGTTCGCACCTTGCAAATCCTTCCTGTTACAGTCATGTAAACTCATTTTAGAGCAGAAGATCCAATCTAGATAGAATACTAACAAATTGTATTGTCTGGCCAAATTAAATAAGCCTACCAATGTTTCCTCCATTGTCGCTGAGACAAGTACCAATCCATAGCCATTGTAGACGGGATCTTCACTAGCTTGCCACGTTAAGATTTATGAAGAAATGCATTTGAAATCTTGTCTAGACAGATACTTGTTCACACACCCTATGCTGCAGCATCAACGCTATTATTATACAGGTAATAATCCAGGTATGTGAGGGGGTCATTAGTTGCAAGATTGCCCTAAATGCATATTATAGTGTATACCTTGGATGGAGTCCACCACATTCTTGAAATTTTTTATTATCAATTTATGAAGGTATATCTGCAAGATTTCCCTAAAGGATCATCGATGGAATCCGCCACATTCAATGAAGTTGTAAGATTTCCCGGAAGGTCCTCTCCCGCTGAGATGGGGTATATGCATGGGTTTATAGCCAAATTTATGGTTGCGCCCATAGCAATGAGGACAAATCGGGTATCTCTGGTTATAAAGCCAAAGTCCAAAATATAACAAAATGTCAAAATGAATACCTTGAAACCATACTCAAAATGAATACCCTGAAACAATACTCATAAATTGAAAATGAATGAAGCTTCGCTAAAGGAATGGCAAGTGAACCTGAAATCAACAAAAAGAAAAGCAATTTGAGGATGAGAATTAAGGAAATGAAGATAACCAAATAATCCTGGACACATAATTAGGCAATGAAGATAAGTAAATGTGTTGATTATGATGGCTACAGGCTGCGACAGCAAGACCTAAAGCACCTGCAGAAAGTGTTCCTAAATCTCTATTGAAACCCTTTCTCAGTGTTGCACTTGTAGATATAGAATTGCAGGTTTTCATGTGTATAAACTAAATTACAGTTACCATTACGATTGTGTAAAGTATTGTGAATAACAATTTAATAAACAATTGAGATCATACCAATAGTGAATTCAGAGAAGTTTACTCATATTGGTAGCTGGAGATCTATATGTTCAAGATCTCACAATGCACTTAGAGTTTCCTATTGCTGCTAGTATATCTTCTGTCCAAAAATGAAAGGGCAGATTAAGAAGCCTTAACCCAAACTGTGAATATTCTATATTCCTTACAAATTCCAATTAATATTTAAGGTTCTATGTAGTCTAATTTTTTTGTAGGTAATTTTAGTTTTTGTTATTTATTGCACTATTTTCTTTACTTGAAATCCTTTGAGACTACATATTTATATTTTTCACTGCACTAGATCAATATGAGTAAACTTCTTTGTTGAATTTTTTAGGTTCCAATGTCAGACATGAACAATCCTGAATATGGCACATATGAATGGTGGCAAATGGATGTGTTTTGCTCATGCAATCGTTGCTATGGTAGAAGACGTCAAAAACGACATGTTGAGAGTAACCATTTAAAGATAAATGGTCCTATGGAAGGATTTTTGGAGGGTGGTGAAGAAATGAATATAGAAATGCCCACTAGAATTCAAAATAATGATGAAACTATTGGAAGCAACAATAGTTTACCCAATGTGGTTGGTGAAGGAAGGATTGATCATAATCCCAACAATGAGAGTATATAAGATGATTGTATGGAAAATGATGGTTCTAATGATGACCACCGGGATGGACAAGAACAAATAAATATCGAACCCAATGCAAGAGAGATTCTAAATTCAATTAATCTAGACACTAATGGAGAACCTCATGATAACAACATTCTACATATGGCAAGGACACCACTTTACCTAGGTGCACGATGCTCTATATTGCAAGCTGTGTTATCCCTTCTTAACTTAAAAGTTGTCCATGGATGGACAAACAATAGTTTCACTGACCTTCTACAGTAAGTGTGTTTTTTGTTGAAAGGAAATTTCAAGTTTATTCTCAATAAATATTTCTAGAACTTTAATGCCACTCTAAACTTTATCTTATCATTGTTGATGGCATTGTTATAGGTTGTTATCAGGCATGCACCTTCCAATTAATAACAAATTGCCTAAATCAAAATATGAGATCATGTCATTAACAAAGGATTTAGGCATGGATGTTGCCAAGTCTTATGATGCATGTCCCAATGACTGCATGCTATATTATGGAGATGGAAAGGATTCCTTAGATCAGTGCCCATAATGTGGTGAGCAGAGGTACCATACAAGTGCATCATCAAAAAAGGTAGGACGGAAGGTACTTCGCCATATACCTTTAGCCCCACAATTTGAGAAGTTATTTGGATGCAAGGGAATGTCAGAGCTCATGGATTATCATGTGAGGGGAAGGAGCACAGATAGTGTTATGAGGATGCCAGCTGATGGAGTTGTATGGCGTAAGATTGAGGAGAAGTGGCCAATTTTCAAAGATGAACCGAGAAATGCAAGAATATCATTAGCATTGGATGGTGTGAATCCTTATGGAAATCAATCAACACAATGGTCTACATGTCCAGTAATTGCTATCAACAACAACATACCCCCATGGTTGTCAACAAAAAAGGAACATGCTATGTTGACATTGATCATACCAGGTTATACTTTATGGAAATGCATAGTATTGAGTCCATATGGTAATGGAGAGTAATTAATGATGCAAATGACAAATTGAAGTTAATTTTTTTACAGGTCCAAATCAACCTAAATGCATGGACACATACTTCGAACCTCTAATAGACGAGTTATTGATGCTTTGGCAAGGAATGCATATGAAGGACGTATCGCGTCCTATTGGTTCAAGGATATTTCAATTTCATGCAATGCTTCTCTTCACAATTCATGATGCCCCTGGTCTATCAATGTGTTGTGGTGAGTTATAGTTGGTGTTAATCACCTCATGTTGTATTTATTGATTTTATTTATTTCATAATAACACCTTAAATTATTACTGATCTTGCATATAAAAATAAAAGGCCTTCAGACTAAGGGATCTTATGGATGCCCAACATGTGGGCCTTGCACCTCATCTAGAAGATCACGACATTTGGGAAAGACAATATATGATGAGTATAGAATGTTTCTAAAGATTAATCACCCATATCGTGTACGAGATAAGGATGAATTTGGTGGGAAGGAGTGCCTTATCAGAGCACCTTTGAAGATGAATCCCAAGAGATGGATGCATGCATATAGAAACACAAATGGTAATTCTCATGTCTATAGTTGAAATGTTATAAAATAACATCTCAAAATAATTGATTTGGTAAATTTATTATGATTTTTCTTTGTGATAGGATCCCTTCCTCCAGGAATGACTCGAAAGACAATATTTTCACAGTTGCCATACTATGAAGACCTACCTATTGTTCACATGTTTGACACAATGCATATAGGGAAGAATGTATCTTCTTGCTTATATAATATGTTATTTGAGAAGAGTTCAATACATGGGAGACAACTAAATAAGCTACAAGTGAGGATGGACCTCAAAGAGGTAGGAAGAATGCCTCATCTTTGGCCAGATGATGATGGTAATTTTGTAGATGATCCATGGTCTCTCACAAAGGAGGGTAAAGGGCAAATGATTAAATCCATAAAATCATTAAGATTCCCAACAGGTTTTGGAGTGAATTTTAAGAAGGCATTCACAAAAGGAAATGAACTTACTGGAATGAAGACCCATGATTGGCATAATTTCCTTAGGGTACGTATGTGCACACTCATTGAAGTTATTTATATTATATGTTATCTGCCTTTAATTTAATTTTTTATTTCATGTGTTATTAATCAACTTGAACATTCTATATGCAGTACCTATTACCCTCCTGCCTTCCAAATAATATGGATGACAACATTAGGAGGACAATCTACAAGCTGAGTAAATTTTTTAGGTATAATGCATGGCCGATATAAGAAAAAGTGTATCTTCATGTATAATGCAATACAATAGGAAGTTGGTCATCTAAAATATTTTCTTCATTTACACAAATGTGGGTTTATATTAGTTATTTCTATTTTAGGTGGGTCACTTCAACAGAGATACACAACAAAGACCTAAAGATGTGGAAGAAAGAAGTCCCCATTCTAATGTGTGACATGCAAAAATATTTCCCAACAAGTTTCTTCAATGCACAAGAACACTACATTGTGCATCTATTACATGAAATAGAGATGTGTGGACCAGTTCAAACAAGAACAATGTTTCCTGTTGAGCGTTATTTAAAGGTTTTGAAAAAGTTTGTAAAGCAAAAGGCTCGTCCTGAAGGTTCCATGCTTCAAGGGTACATGTTGTTCAAATCAACAGTTTATCTCACCGAATTGTGCAAAGAATTAAATATTGAAGGGCCACAACTATGGGACTCAAAACAAAGTGAAAAAGTTGAAGGGCATGTATTCACAGGATGAGCAAAAACTAGGAAAATTAAAGGTGATTAAACTCATATCCATATATGGTACAAGTGTCTAAATTTTTATTATGATGGTATTTAATGTGTTTTATGTTTGTGATTGTAGATGCTACTGAAATGGAGGCTTTATTACTATATGTTGCAAGAAACAATGAGCACACAAATGTTTGGAGGGAGGACTATCAAAGGCATCGTGATGCCGAGCAGAGACGTTGTTTGTCATATGTATCTCGGGGTGGTCATAATTCATCAGCATACTCAACAATAATGAAAAAAATTGAAAAGGATTGGCCACCAGCTATTAGTTTAAAATATTTCAGGGATAGAGTAGCAAGGGCATGCAGAGATAATGATGAAAGGGTTACTACATATGCATTGGACATTCTAAAGGGGCCAGAAGAGAATAAGGTGACACATTACAAGGGGATGTGGTACAAGGGTCGTCATTACCGTGTTCAAAAGGTAGATGAAAATCGACAAACATTTGACTGTGGCATTGCTGCATATTTTACAGTAGATTGCCAGTCACATGTTCATGATGGAAACTTAAAAACAGACACCTTGCGATACTATGGATTAGTTGAAGATATCTTAGAGCTTAACTTCAGATCTTTCAAGGTGGTTCTATTTAATGCTAAGTGGTTTAGAAATATTGTGGTTGGAAATCATCCAACAACATATATGCATGAGAATGGATTTTTCCTCATCAACCATACTAGGTTTGAGCAAACAGATGAACCATATGTTTTCCCTGACCAGTGTGAGCAGATATTTTTATGCCGCCATCCTACAGAATGCTCAAAGTCATTTGTTATTGAGTATAATCCTAGATCAATAAGATCCTTTCAACATTTACATGAAGAACAACCTATCCTGATGCAAATGTCATCTGATGATAGCTCAGATGATGAGGTTAATGGACAAGAGACATGATTGGACCTTACAATGTATATTCAACTTATTTTGATGATTAATGAGAAATTTTATGAATATTTCTATTTGAAAAAAATGTCCATTGGTTTTGAATTAGGGTTGTTTTTTCATTTAAATCTATTGCATGGATATGTCTAGGAAACTCATTGAGAGTTCTTCTAACATCCAAAAGTTGCAAAACATTTTTTTTTAATTTGTCTTCTAAAGATAATCTAGAGAATTGATTAGGTTCAAAATCTTGTACATTTTCATTTTAAGATATGTATTTAGCATATAAGATACAATTTTTCATATTTCATAATTAATATTTTAAAAGCACATAAATTAGGAAACAATTCTCATATTTAATTATGATGAAATGTTTATTAATTGAAATATAAAAATATAATAAAATCATTTCATGATTTTAATGTCTCATATTCATTTAGGAAGAAGACACTTGGAAAAAAATTTCTATAAACTTATAAATGATGCCATTTCAAAATTACTAAATGTTAGATGTATTATCATATATTGATTCACAAAACATTTTTTATTTTTATTATATGTAGAAAGCTTAATGGTTCTAATAAGTATTTTAGTTCATTTGCATAATTTTTGTTTTATAATACTTTTACTCTATTTCATATAGTTAGATTATTGTTGGTTTCATACTAGTGCAATGAAGTGTATAATACTAGTTCTGACTTTTGGGAATTGTGTTAACATTGAATTAGGTCTCTTGCTTCAATATGAGAACAAAAAAACAAGCAATGTGTACTATTCGTACAAAGAGTGTAAATGATGTTATGAGAAACACGCCTTCTATAGGAACAGATATTACTGAAATACCTTTGAATGGAAGTAGTTTATCTACAACACCATCTTCACATTCAAATTTTATACATGATGTATACATACCGGTAGTAACTGATCCTTGCTATAATGTGGAGCGAACATTAGATACTGGATTTGAAATGGATAAGTTACGATTGTATAAAGAGTGGTTGACTAGGGATGATGTCAACCCATTCATAAGAGATGCAATTCAAATAGCATACAACACAACCATATTTGACAGAGATAATGCAGCAGATACAGAAATAGTTGTTGATGATATGCCAAGGTAAATCATCATTTATTTTCTACTTATTAATTTTAGGTTTGTAATTACATATAATATCAACATAATAATATATTCTACCTTGTTTCTTAGGAGTAATACCATTGTTCCAGAAGAAGGCACCAATGTTGATGGAGTGCAAAATCAATCTCCTCCCGTAGATGAACCAGTTATAGAATCTATTGGTGCATCTCTTGCACATCCTTTGAAACATCCAAGTGAATATGTTAGAGCAGAGGAAACCAATGGTATGCCATTTACAATCACTTTAAATGAAAAAGGGCAAGTGTTAAATGATGAAGCTGGGAGAACATGGAGAGACATACTTCATCGCGAATCATTGAGATTATTTGGTCCTACAATTACTAGAGATTTTCGTCATCAAGGTAAAACATGAATATTATATATTTTTTCATAGAATGCATGCTTAATTTAGGTAGTATAAATTTATATACTTTACTAAATAGTTCATGTTTCATATTCAAAAATTTATATATTCTACTCATTGTTGCATTCCCTATACTTCATATACAACATTTCATGTTATTACTATGATACTAGAAACCTTAAAATATCTCATATAGATTAAAATTTTTATATTTATTTTGCAGACAAATCCAAGAAGGATGAGTTAGTATCTCATATGCATAAAGTTTCTGCAATTGTACCTCCCAAGCAAATTCTCCACAGTGTTGCTGAATATATGAAAAATACTAGAAATGCTTTGAGAGGGGAATTGGTTAAAAACAAAAATATAGTCAAACCACATTTCATAGGAGAAGTAGAGTGGAAAAAAATATTGGAACAAGTGGATATTAAAAAAAAGAGGAAATGTGGAACCTTGGTTGGAAAGGACAAATATGCACATACCGTGCAAGCCTCTAGGTTGGCCACACGCCATCGTTTGGGGAAAGGTGGCATGTTGTCTGCAGAGGCAAAATTTGTAAGTTTAATACACTACTATGCTTCTCAAGTAAACTTTATTTTTCTTATAAACATCTTTTCTAACTATTTTGTTATTTTTTAAAAATTGTAGTTGCAGGTATTCAATACTAAAATGTCTGAAGATGATAAAGATTTTGCTTCATGCTATGGTATATCTTCTCTCATCCATCAAAAGTTTAAAGAAGGGTTTCATCCTATCACTAGTTATGGGGTAATTTTCCACCTACAAATTCTTTGTTCTAAATAAATGTTCATGATATGAAACATATATATGTAAATGAAAGTTTCAATGAGTACAATTTGTAGGTATGTTCATTTTATCTTGTATGCTTCTTAGGTAATTGTTTCAGAGGATGAAAGAGAAGAGGAAAATGAATTTTGACTCATGCTTCAACCTTATCATATGCTGACATGTTGAATCTACATGGCTTCAAAGGTTAGTTCACTTCAATTATTTTTGCAATCAATAGCATATTTTAGTTATGAAATGTCACTAAATGCATAACCTTTTTATTGTTTTTGCAATTCAGTTAAAGCTATTGTTTGTGTTTTTTTCTCCATCATTTTTTGTATTTTTATTGTTTACAAAGAGAAGTCATCATGTTTATAATTTTCTTTTACCATTTTGGCCATGCAGGTGATGGCAAGTTCCCTGGAAAAATCAAGGATGAACAATATTAGCAACTCTTCAAATGAATTATTAATTTTCTCTCTTTCATTTTTCTGTAAAAACAAATTTCAAAAACATAGTCTTCCATTATATTAATATTATGAAAATTATTGTTTTATGATTATCAATTATAATTTTTTTGGAATGGCATTATAGTTTTTATTATGTTTTTTCATTGTATTGAATTATTGATTTTTTAAATGATGGATTAAACCAGATAAACTATAATGAGATGTCTTAATAAACATATTTTATCCTTGTTTATATATATATGATGCAAACAATACAAATCACATATATTATAATTTTTCTTTAAAAACAAATTTCAAAACACAGTCTTCCATTATATTAATATTATGAGAATAATTGTTTTATAATTATAAATTATAAATTTTGCTGAAATAGCTTTATGGTTTTCATTATGTCTATTTAATGTATTGAATTATTGTGTTTTAGATGATAGATTAAAATTAAATAAACCAAATAATATATATATATATAAATAAGAGCTTATGGTGTAAAAAAATATAAATCACACACGTGCGTGTGTGATTTATATTTTTTTCACCCTTTATTATTTTATGGTGCTTTGCACCATATATATATATATATATATATTAATTATGCGTTTTATTTTTTTTGTATCATTTATTATTTTATGGTGCTTTGCACCATATATATATATATATATATTAATCATGCGTTTTATTTTTTTTGCACCATTTATTATTTTATGGTGCTTTGCACCACTTGTTATTTTATGGTGCTTTGCACCATATACAAGTTTGAGTATAATAATAATAATTTTTGTGTTTCGCACCAAAAGGTATTAATCCATGTTGGATTGGTTTTGGTGTTTTGCACCACAAAATTTCAATCCACGTCATATTGGCTTTTGGTGGTTTGCACCATACACCATGTTATGCCACATATTCATTTAACACCAAAATTAACTTTTTTACAAACACCATTTTTGCACCATAAATTTTAGCACCACTTGCGTATCCCCACATTATCACCACTTTTGCACCACTATTTGAAAATTGAGGATTTCCCAAATCCTTTACAAATAGTGGTGCTAATGTGAGGCTAAAATGCCCTTTTTCTTGTAGTGATGCTACACTGCCTGGTCGATTACAAGCTTTAAAGAAGGAATGAAATCGTTCTATTTATTTTCTTCTCTCAATGCTAAACTCCCCAAAACGAAAATGTCACCTGGCATGAAATCCCTTTTTGTCAATGATTAACGGAGTAATTTCCCTCTCCTTAGTAGCTTATCAAAATTCCAAGCTTATATGCTCCTAGCTGGGACTGGATATGGACCTCATCCACCATAATGAGAATCCGGGAGGCTAAAAATGAATATTTTATTACAATTTTTGTGTTGTTGATCACTAAAAAGAGACCTGAACACTAGCCAGTTATAGTTACCCTGACACTTAGTGCAGAGATCGGATAACAGTTGATAGAGCTACGTTTCATGCAAGGGATCCGCCACTATTTGACACGCAACCACGGTAGGTAGCTCTGTGAGCTTCCACTACCACTCATGCTAGCTACTGCTGGGGCGGTGACAGTGGACTGACGAGTCTCATTATGATGGCTCGGTAGAATTGGCAGTATGCGTCACCCGGTTGGCAGGGCATGCTATGAGGATTGATTGTTAGCAACGCGTTGTAGATGGTCTCATGAATACATAGTCTTGCCCTTCCACCGATGGATTTAGTCACAACGCAGCAAATATATGCGGCCTCTATCAATTAGACATAATCGTGGATCGGCAATGTCTGAGATTATTTCAATCCTTGAAATTCTCCCTCAGTTACTCATGCAGTGGGGCAGTCTACAACAACGAAAGTTAGTTGCAAGAAACTTGATTGTGTAATGGAGCAAGAATTAGTTTATGCAGTAAGGATGATAGAAAAGGCCTTGACTACCTTCCTCTACCTCGATCCATAGACCTCAATTGCTATGAAAAGAAACTACAGATTATGCAATTAAATTGTTGAATAGCGAGGGAATAAAGAAGTCGGGAATTTGAGGAGGAAGCTCGGGGCATGAGTGATTGTGTTCCCTCCATGGAAACGATTCAAATCTATTTATATTTAGGTTGGAACGCAGAGGAAAAAATTACAAATTAGGGCTCATTCTGAGCTTAATAGAGATTAGAGGGACATCGTCCCACTGGACGAACTCAGCAAATTGAATAGATCTTGAGGAAAAGGATTTCTGATCTTCTACATCTGGTTGAAAGCACTTCATTTTCATTGCGTGTCAGATCTCTTAATTGTTGGCTGTAGATTGTTGGAGTATGGATTTTTGGGAATATCCAATTATCACCACACTGTTTGGAGGAACCATTTCTCCTTCCATTGCTCAATTACAGATTCAATTATTCAATCTTAATTCTTTGAACACAAGCCAATGACTATCACGGAGTGCTGGTTGGAGTGCTAGCTGACAGATTCAATAGTATTTGTGAATGCATTGTAATGAACTAGATCCAAACTAGACCTATGCCATCCAAAACCAGATTTGGTATGATCACAATTAGATGTACACTCTATGCTATGGAGAAAACCGATAAGGACAATCTGTTTACAATAAATCAAAATTTCTAAATAGTGGCGTACTGGATGCTATGGATTGGATATGGACCAACGCATGGAGGAACAGAGAAATAGTCTAGCAACACAGCTTCTGTAAAGTCAGAGATGGAGCCTCAGCTACCATGCTATAGGTGCTACTTCTTAAGCCGGAAAAAAACCCACATAAAATACTACTCGGAGCACTGTGCACAGAGGTGGAACCAGAAACAGTAGACAACATGGAAGTGCTAGCTGCCACCATCCAATTTGCCAACAACTTTAGCAGAGGCAGAAAAACATAGATTCTGGGAGGTTTGCGAGATATAAAAATACGACACAGAGTAGGGCAAGATATGCCCCTCTTCTACGTCTTTTGGCGCCATGATGGCTCTCACTTCTCTGCAAATGTCCAGCCTGCTGGCTTAGCCATTGTTCTGTCTAGCGACCTCCAAACCCACCTTCAATTCATTCGACAATCAATGTGGCATTCGACAGAGCAATCAGAGGAAATCCCACCCTCATTCCCTCAATCAGAGCATGCGTCGCCCAGTCGGTCAATACCAATCCTATTTCTCTGCAAGGATGGGATAAAGGATGGAATACAATCTTTTTCTGTGGCGCCCAGTCGGTCAATACCAATCCTCTGCCACGAATCCATCCTTCAAACCCCTCGGGCAATGAAACACTGAAATAAATGGCTGCCAACACTAAAGGAGCTGGCTGCCTTCCAACACATTTCAAGCACTTCAAGTTCCAAGGCCAGAAGCGGACTGGAAATACTGGATAAACTATCCTCATGTGAGATACTCGATTTTATTGCTATCGCCTTACAACCATCGGTGTTGTCTCTAATTTGAAATTGACTCAACTACAAATCAGTCGCCCCATGAAGCTGGCCCCTCGGTAGCCAATCAAAAGTCAAATATTCATCGCGGGAACAGATTGGTCGTTATCATGGTGGTACAGGGCACCAATCCCAGTATGATAGGCTGGTAAATCAATTTATTTTTTAATTTAAATAGGCAAAAAATATTTCTAAACCCTTTAAACAAGTGACCATTTTTCCTAGTTTTTTATTTTATTTTTATTTTTCATATTTATTATTAAAAATATAGTTATAAAATATTCATAAAATATGATTTCCCATTAAAGATAATTAATTAAAAAAAATTAAAAATTATCTTTTCTTTGTATTTTAAATTCATCTTTCATACTTTTATAGTATTGTGAATTTTTTATATCCTTTTATTTTTAATTTAAAAATGATAATTTAATTTTTAATATTTTTTATGTGTAGAATTTTATGATATGTAATTTTTTTTGGTTATTAGTAGGTATGATTAGAAATAACATAGCCAATTTTCAATAGTTTATTAATTGAGTTTGCTTGATGTTAGTAAATAAATTTGTTTAAAATTGGTGTTAGTATTTGAGTTTGCAAAATATTGGTAAATTTGATTGAAATTGGTTTTATGCATATTTTATGATATGATAGTTTATTGAATTTTTCCATTAAGCTTGCAAAAAAAAATAGTAACTGTTTTATTCAAATTGGTTTCATATATATTCTATATTTGATAGTATATTGTTGTGGATGTTAGTGTTTTGTTATATTATAATTGTTATCTTGTTTATTTTTAATGATAGGTAATTTTTTCTAAAAAAAATACATTAAGCTTGCAAAAAAAAATAGTAACTGTTTTATTCAAATTGGTTTCATATATATTCTATATTTGATAGTATATTGTTGTGGATGTTAGTGTTTTGTTATATTATAATTGTTATCTTGTTTATTTTTAATGATAGGTAATTTTTTCTAAAAAAAATTTGCATGGTTAATATATCTTTCTTTTCTATATAAATTTAATTGGAATATTTAAGTGAGAATAAGATTGTAGAAAATCTTTGTTTTTATGGGTATTAAATTATATACATTTTTCTTATAGTGTTTAGAGTAGTATCTTGGCCATATGATTTCTATTGAAAGTCTTGTGTAGAGTGTTTTCAAAGGACCATTATGGGAAATTGCCTGGAAACAATTTCCTAACTCGGTATCTTGACACATGTGCCTTTGTTGTAACTGGAAACTGGGACGCCGTTGCGCTAGTAATAGGTGGAGGGAGGTAACTCTCTGAGAAGCCCTCCCAGTACGCCCCAAGTTGGGTGGTCGACCATGTCTACACAAGGCTTTTAAAGTGGTCTAACGAGGGACCCCCCTTTGTTGGCACTCTATTCATGCAACCTAGGAGCTAGTATCTCTTTCCTTGTTAAATATATCATATACATATACCTTATTATAACATTTTTACTTTATAACCCTTATCTACTTTAACCCCTATCACACATAACCCCTTTAAACCTTATCTACTTTAGCCACTATATCATCCAACCCATATAACTTATAACCACTAACTTTTAGAACATAACATTTATAAATCCTAAAAAATTTAACTTTTATATGTCCTAAACCCTTGAAAATTTTAAACTTTGTAATATTTATGCCCCTTAATATTAACCTTAATGCATGCAACACCTAAAATTTTATAACCCCACTCCTAGTCACTATATCTATTATGAACCTTAAGAGCAAAACCCTATAACTCTTAAATATACCACCATTAATCAATTATACCCCCTTTCTCTATAACTTCCCTAATCCTCCCCAATCCCATTAGTTATATCGCCACTAATCAACGGTAACCACTTTCACTCTAACTTCCCTACTCCTCCCAAACCCATACCCTCATGATCTCTATCTCTTTATATCCCCCAACTCCCCTCCTCCCCTTACCCCTTATCCCTAACCACCACATCTCCCTCTCTCCCCCTACTCCCTAAAGCACTCTGCTCTTTCACTCTCTCTCTCACTCGAACCCTTATTCCTACCCTCACGGATATCCCCCCTCCTACCTCTCTCTCTCTCTCTATCCCATCCCCCCCTAACACTTAATAGCACCCTCTCTCATTCTCTCTCTCCCCTACTCCTCCACCTACCCATAACACCCACCCCTTTCTCTCTTCCCCAACCCCCTAACACCCACCTTCTTTCTCTCTCTCTCTCTCTCCCTCTCTCCCCCCCATAAACCCCCTCTCTCTCCTACTCCTACCACTAACCACCTCTCTCTCTCTCTCACACACACACACCCGTATCGCCCCTCTCCCTTTTCCTCTTATAATCCCCCTCCCCCGTACCACTAACCACCCTCCCATCTCTCACACACACTCTCTCCCCCTATACCCCTCCTTCTAATTAATTTCCCTCTTCCTCCGCAAACCCATACCCATAATCACCCCCTCATCTCTCTCTCTCTCTCTCATAACCCCCCTTTCTATCTCCCTACGCCCTCTCCTAATCCGCTTACCCCTAACCCCCCCTATCTCTCTCTCTCTCTATGTCCATATTCCCCCCTCTCTTTATGTTTCTCCTAATCCCCTCCCCCTACAAATAGCCATCCCCCACCATCTCTCTCTTTATATACCCCCACCTCTCTCTCTCTCTCTCTCTCTCTCTCTCTCTCTCTCTCTAACTGCCCTCCTCCTCCCCAAACCCATAGCCCCCCAATCTCTCTCTCTCTCTCTCTCTAAGGGCCCTCCTCCTCCCCAAACCCGTAGCCCCCCAATCTCCCTCTCTCTCTCTCCAACCCACACACTCCTCATCCTCCTATCCCTAACCCCCTCTCTCTCTTCCTATCCCCAACACCCCGGTCTTCACCCCCTACCCCTACCCCCCATCTTTCTCTCTCTCTCTCTCTCTCTCTCTCTACTTGTAACCAGCCATCTCTCTCCCTAAGCCCCATCCTACTCCCCCTACTCGTAGCCCCCCCTCTATCTCCTAAACCCCTCCTCATACAACTTCTCTCTCTCTCTCTCTCTCTCTCTCTCTCTCTTTCTACCCCACCAATCCTCAACCATACCCCCTTGTCTCTAAAATCCCTACTTCTCACCAAAACCTTAACCCTCATGATCCCTATCTCTTTCTCTCCCACAACCCTCCTCCTCCCCCTACCCTGAATCACCCCCCTTCATCTCTCTCTCTCTCTTAACCCCATACACCTTTACCTACCCATAACTCCCACTCCTTACACCATAACACACCCCTTCTCTCTCTCTCTCTCTAACCTAACCCTTACTAAAACTCTTTCTCATTCTCTCTCTCCCCTACTCCTACAACTACCCCTAATGTACGCCTCTCTCTCTCCCCTGCAACCCCTTAACACCCTCTCTCTCTCTCTCTCTACACGTAACCCGCTTATATTTCCCTAACCCCCTTGTCTTTCTCTCCTACT
The DNA here is from genome assembly GCA_027924585.1 of Larix kaempferi. NCBI lineage: Eukaryota > Viridiplantae > Streptophyta > Pinopsida > Pinales > Pinaceae > Larix > Larix kaempferi. The sequence goes on along the minus strand of BSBM01001474.1, from coordinate 3,416,031 downwards.
ACCACTAACCAACCCCCCTCTCTCTCTCTCTCTGACCCCCCTTCTATCTCCCTCCACACCCCCACTCCTCACCTATACCATGCTTCTCTCTAACTTCCCTACTCCTCCCCAAATAGAAAACGCTCTTGATCTCTATCTCTTTCTCTCCCCCAACCTCCCTCCTCTCCCTACCCCCAATCAACCCCCCTCGGGTGTCTCTCTCTCTCTCTCTCTCTCTCTCTCTCTCTCTCTCTCTCTCTCATGCACACACACACAACACCGTATTAATTAACCTACTCCTCCCCCCTCTCTCTCCCCCTACTCCCTAACACCCCCCATTCTCTATCTCTCTAATACACACACACACACACACCCTACTCCCACCCCTACAACTAACCCCCCTATTTCTCTAATCTCTCTCCCTTCCTCCCCTATCCCTTACTAAGCCCCTCTCTCACTCACTCTCTCTCCCCTACTCCTCCACCTAATCCCCACTTCTTTCTCTCTCCCACAACCCCGTAACACCCACCCTCTTTAATCCCCTCTTTCTCTCTCTCTACCCCTAACCCCACCCCACCCTCTCTCTCTCTCTCTCTCTCCTACCACTAACTACCCCCTCACATGTTCTCTCTCCCTACTCCTACCCAAGGGCCACTCCTCCCTCTATGTTTCTCCTAGTCCCACTCCCCCCTACAACTTACCACCCACCCACCATCTCTCTCCATATATACTCCCACCTACCTACCCACCTCTCTCTCTCTCTCTCTCTCTCTCTCTCTCTTCCCCTATAATCCCTCCTTCTCTTTAACTACCCTCCTCCTTCCCAAATATATAGCCCCACAAATCTCTCTCTCTCTCTCTCTCTACCCCTACCCCCCAAACTCCTCATATCCCTATTCCTTACCCCCTTTCTCTCTCCCTACCCCATATCCCTACCCCCTCTCTACCCCTAACCTCTCTCTCTCTCTCTCTACACCCCAAGCCACCACTCCTCAAACATAATCCCCTTCTCCCCAACTACCCTACTCCTCCCCAAATCCTAAACCCTCCTGATCTTTATACCTTTCTCTCCCTCAATCCCCCTTCTCCCCCATACCTCTAATCACTCCCCGTCAACTCTCTCTCTCTCTCTCAAACCCCTACCCCACCTACCCAAAACCCCCACCACTCTCCATATCCCCCTACTCCCTAACACCGTACCCCACTCTCTCTCTCTCACTCACTCACTCACCCCCCTACTCCCACCCCTACCACCAACCCCGTTCCTACCTCCCTCTCTATATCCCCTGTTCCTCCCAACCCTTACTAACATGCTCTCTCGTTCTCTCTCTCCTCTACCCCTACAACTACCCCTAACACCCACCCATTTCTCTCTTCTCCAACCTCCTAACACCCACCCTCTCTCCATCTTTCTCTATCTATCTCTCTACCGCTAACTCCCACCCTCTCTCTCTCTCCCTAAACCCCCCACTCTCTCTCCTACTCCTATCTCTAACCACCTTTATCTCTCTCTCCACTTAACCCTTACTACCCCTCTCTCTTTGTCTCTTATAATTCCACTCCTCCCTACCACTAAGCACCCTCTCATCTCTTACACACTCTATACCACCCCTCATCCTCCCCAAACACTTAACCATAATCACCCCCTCATCTCTCTCTCTCTCCATAAGCCCCTCTCTCTCTATTTTTCTCCTAATCCCCTCCCCCTACAAATAACAACCACCACCATCTCTCTCTTTATATAACCCAACCTCTCGTCCCACCTCTCTCTCTCTATATATATATATATACTCTCCCCTTATCTTTAACTTCCCTCCTCCCCAAACCCATAACTCTCTAATCTCTCTCTCTCTCTCTACCCCCAATCCTCATCCCCTACCCCTACCCCCCATCTCTCTCTCTCTCTCTCTCTCTCTCTCTCTCTCTCTCTCTCTCTCACACACACACACACAACCATGTACTCCTCCACCTACCCATAACGCCAACCCCTCTGTCCCTCCCCTTAAACCCTAACACACCCTCTCTCTCTCTCTCTAACACTAACCCTCCTACTCCCACCCTTAAAACTAACCCCATTCCTCTTTCTTTCTCTCTCTCTCTCTCCCATATTCTTACTAACAACCTTTATCATTCACACTCTCCCCTACTCCTCCATCTACCCCTAACCCACACCCCTCTCTCCCTCCCCCAGCCCCTTAACACCCACCCTCTCTCTCTCTCTACACATAAACCACCTATATTTCCCTAACCCCACTCTCTTTCTCTCCCACTCGTACAACTAACCACCCCCCTCTCTATCTCTCTCTCTTCCTGCCCTCTCTCTCTCTCCCTTCTCAACACCCCTCCACTCCTCAACTATACCCCGCTTCTCTCTAACTACCCTACTCCTCCCCAAATACCAAACCCTCTTGATCCCTATCTCTTTCTCTCCCCCAAACTCCCTCCTCCCCCTACCCCTAATCAACCCCCCTCGGCTCTTTCTCTCTCTCTCTCTCTCTATCTATCTTTCAAAACACCCTACTAATCCACCTAGCCCTAACCCCCACCCCTCTCTCTCCCCCTACTCCCAAACACCCCCAATTCTCTCTCTCTCTCTCTCTCTCTCTCTCTCTCTCTCTAACACACACACACACACACACACACACACCCTAGTCCCACCCCTACAATTAACCCCCCTTGTCCCTCTCTCTCTCTCCCCCCTCCTCCCCCTAGTTGTTACTAAAACCCTCTCTCACTCATTCTCTATCCCATACTCCTCCACCTACCCCTAACCCTCAATAATTTCTCTCTCCCCCAACCCAGTAACACCCACCCTATTTTCTCCCCTCTCTCACTCTACCCCTAACACCGCCTCTCTCTCTCTTTCCCCCCTACCACTAACCACCCCCTCATATTCTCTCTCCCTATCCATACTCAAGGGCCACCCTTATCTCTATGCTTCTCCTAATCCCACTCCCCCTTACAACTAACCACCCCCCCACCTCTCTCTCTCTCTCTCAAATCCTAGCCCCCAAACACCTCATCTCCTTATTCCTACTCCCCTCTCTCTTTTTATCTCTCTCTCTCTCTCTCTACCCCTAACTTCTCTCTCTCTACTAGTAACCCCCTATCTCTCTCCCTAACCCAACTACTTTTCCCCTACCACCACTCTCTCTCTCTCTACATCCAATGAAAAAACTCCTCAACTATAACCCACTTCTCTCTAACTACCCTACTCCTCCCCAAATCCCCAACGCTTTTGATCTCTATATCTTTCTCTCCCACAATCCCCCTCCTCTCCCACACCTCTAATCACCCCCCCTCAACTCTCTCTCACTCTCTTTCTCTCTCTCAAACCCCTACCCCACCTACCCAAAACCCCCACACATCTCAATCTCCCTCTACTCCCCAACACCCCACCCCCCATCTCTCTCACTCACTCACTCACTCACACAACTGCTACCACCCTAGCACTAACCCCCCTCCTCCCCCTAATTCTTACTAGCATCCTCTCCCATTCTCTCTCACCCCTACTCCTCCACCTACCCTTAACCCCCACCACTTTCTCTCTCCCCCAACCCCTCAACACCACCCTTTATACCTCTCTCTCTCTCTCTCTACCCTTAAAACCCTCTTTCTCCTTAACACCCCTCTCTATCTCTCTCCAAGTCCTACCACTAAACACCCACTCACTCTCAGTCTATCTCCTAACCCTTACCCCCTCTCTCAATGTCTAATTTTCGTCATCTTCAAACCCCTAAACCCCGTTGATATCTATCTCTTTCTCTCCCCCTAACCCCCTCCTCCCTCTTACCCCTAACACCAACTCTCTCTCTCTCTCTAAATACACTCATCCTCCCCAAACCCCTAAACTCCCCTTATCTGTATCTCCTTCTCTACCCCAACCCCCCCTCCTACCCATAATCCTACCCATAATCACCCCCCGTCTCTCTAACTAATACATATTCTTTCACTTACTCTTATCCCCCCTCTCTCTTACCTAATCCTCTCTCTCTCTCTCTCTCTCTCTTCCACACCCCCACTCCTCAACAATACACCACTTCTCCCTAACTTCCCTACGCCTCCCCAAAGCCTTAACACTCCTTATCTCTATCTCATTTTCTCCCCCACCCCCTAACATCTACCCTCTCTCCCTCTCTCTCTCTCCACCCTAACCCCCCTCTCTCTCGTTCTCCTCTACTCCTATTACAAACCACCCCCCTCTCTCTCTCTCCTTATCCCTAAGCCCCCACCCTCTCTCTTCCCTTATCCATAAACCTCACCTCTCTCTATGTTTCTCCTGATCCCCCTCCCCCCTACCACTAACCATCCTCCACCATTTCTCTCTTTACCTAACCCCAAATCCTTGCCCACCTCTCTCTCTTTCTGCCTTTATAGTTCCCCATTATCTTTAACCACCCTCCTCCCCAATTCAATAACCACCCAATCTCTCTCTCTCTCTCTCTCTCTCTCTCTCTCATCTCTCTCTCTCTCTAACACACCACTCCTCAACTATACCCCCCTTCTCTCTAAATACCCTACACTCCCCAAACACCTATTAAACTATCCTTATCTCTATCTCATTCTCTCCCCCAACCCCCCACCTCCCCCTATGCCGAATCACACCTCTCTCTCTCTCTCTCTCTCTCTCTCTCTCTCTCTCCCTATGAACACCCTACTCCTCCACCTACTCATAACCCCCATCGCACTCTCTCTCTCTCTCTCTCTCTCTCTCTCTCTCTCTCTCTCTCAACCCCCTACTCCTCCACCTACCCAAAAACCCCATATCCCTCTCCCTCTCCCTCTCTCAACACCCTAGTCCTCCACCTACGCATAACCCCCATCCCTCTCTCTCTCTCTCAACCCCCTGCTCCTTCACCTACCCATAACCCCCACCACTCTCTTTCTCTCCCTACTCCCTAACACCCCATACTCTATCTCTCTCACACACACTCAATTCTCTACTCCCACCACTACCACCAAACCCCTCCTCCTCCTTCCCTCTCTCTTTTCCTCCCCCTAACCCTTACTAACACCATATTTCATTCTCTGTATTCCCTACTCCTCCACCTATCCCTAACAACCATGTATTTCTCTCTCCCCAAACTCTGTAACACCCACCTTCTTTCTCTCTCTTTTTTACACGTAACACTCCTCTATTTCCCTAACCACCCCCCCTCTCTCTCCTACTACTCCTACCACTAACCACCCTCTATCTCTCTCTCTCTCCCCCTCTCTTTCTCTCTACCTACGCCAAAACTACACACTCCTCAACTATACCCCCCTTCTCTCTAATTGGCCTACTCCTCCACAAATTCCTAAACCGCGTCATCTATATCTTTTTCTATCCCCAAATTCCCCTCCTTGCCCTATTCCTAATCAACTCACCTTGACTCTCTCTCTCTCTCTCTCTCTCTCTCTCTCTCTCTCTCTCTAACAAATCCACCTACCCCTCTCTCTCCCCCTACTCCCTAACACCCCCCGCTCTCTCCCTCTCTCTGACACACAAACTCACCCCTAATCAACTCTCCTCCCCCACACCCCTAATCACCCCCTATTACCCCTAACCACCACATCTCCCTCTCTCCCCCTACTCCCTAAAACACCCCACTCTCTCACTCTCTCTCACACTCAGCCCCTTATTCCCACCCCCACAACTAGCCCCCCTCCTCCCTCTCTCTCTATCCCATCCTCCCCCTAACTGAGGCTTTATAAAAACCTCTCTCATTCTCTCTCTCCCCTACTCCTCCACCTACCCCTAACACCCACCTCTCTCTCTTTGACTCTCTCGCCTTGACTCTCTCTCTCTCTCTCTCTCTCTCTTTCTCTACCTAACCCTTATCACCCCTCTCTCTTTTCCTCTTATAATCCCCCTCCCCCCTACCACTAACCACCCTCCCATATCTCACAAACTCTTTCTCCCCCTATACCCCTCCTCCTATGTAATTTCCCTCTTCCTCCTCAAACCCATACCCATAATCACCTCCTCATCTCTCTCTCTCTCTCTCTCATAACCCCCCTTCTCTCTCCTACTCCCCTTACCCCTAACCCCCTATCTCTCTCAAATACCACTTCTCTCTCTCTCTCTCCATAATCCCCCCTCTCTTTATGTTTCTCCCAATCCCCTTCCCTTTACAAATAACCAACCCCCACCATCTCTCTCTTTATATACCCTCACCTCTCTCTCTCTCTCTCCATAAGGCCCCCTCTCTTTATTTTTCTCCTAATCCCCTCCCCCTACAAATAACCAACCCCACAATCTCTCTCTTTATATACCCCCACCTCTCTATCTATCTATATATCTCTCTCTTCTATTTAACTTCCCTCCTCCTCCCCAAACCCATAGCCCCCCAATCTCTCTCTCTCTCTCTCTCCCCCAAACCCACACACTCCTCATCCATCTATCCCTAACCCCCCCTCTCTCTCCCTATTACCAACAACCAAATCCTCAACCCCTACCCCTACCCCCCATCTCTCTCTCTCTCTCTCTCTCTTTCTCTCTCTCTCTCTCTCTCTCCATAATCCCCCCTCTCTTTATGTTTCTCCCAATCCCCTCCCCCTTACAAATAACCAACCCCCACCATCTCTCTCTTTATATACCCTCACCTCTCTCTCTCTCTCTCCATAAGGCCCCCTCTCTTTATTTTTCTCCTGATCCCCTCCCCCCTATAAATAACCAACCCCACCATCTCTCTCTTCATATACCCCCACTTCTCTATCTATCTATATATCTCTCTCTTCTATTTAAATTCCCTCCTCCTCCTCGAACCCATAGCCCCCCAATCTCTCTCTCTCTCTCTCTCTCTCTCTCTCTCTCTTCCAAACCCAAACACTCCTCATCCATCTCTCCCTATTACCAACAACCAAATCCTCACCCCCTACCCCTACCCCCATCTCTCTCTCTCTCTCTCTCTACTTGTAACCCCCATCCTACTCCCCCTACTCATAACCCCCCCTCTATCTTCTAAATCTCTCTCTCTCTCTCTCTCTCCCTCTCTCTCTCTCTCTCTCTACCCCAACACTCCTCAACCATACCCCTTTCTCTCTTAATTCCCTACTCCTCCCCGAAACCCTAACCCTCTTGATCTCCATCTCTTTCTCTCCCATAAAACCCCTCCTCCCCCTACCCCGAATAACCCCCCTTAGTCTCTCTCTCTCTCTCTATCACAGCCACCTACACCTCTACCTACCCATAACTACCACTGCTCTCCCCCCCCCTTACACCACAACACACCCCTTCTCTCTCTCTCTCACACACACACACACACACACATAATCCTTACTAACACCCTTTATCATTCTCTTTCTCCCCTACTCCTCCAACTACCCCTAACAAAAACCCTCTCTCTCACCCCCAACCATTTAATGCCCACCCTCTCTCTCTCTCTCTACACATAACCCCCTATATTTCTCTCCTACTCCTACCACTAAACACCCCTTTTATCTCTCTCTCTCTCTCTCTCTCTCTCTCTCTCTAACCCCCCCCTCTCTCTCTCTCCCTACTCCATAGCCCCTCCTCATCTATACACTACTTCTATCTAAATTCCCTGCTCCTCCCCAAATACCAAACCCTCTTGATCTCTATCTCTTTCTCTCCCCCAACCTCCCTCCTCCCCCCTATGCCCAATCAACCCCCCTCGGCTCTCTCTCTCTCTCTCTCATGCACACACACAAAACACCCTACTAATCCACCTACCCCTAACCCCCTCCCCTCTCTCTCTCAACCCCTACTCCCTGATGTCCCTCGTTCTCTATCTCTCTAACATACACTCTCTCTCTCTCTCTCTCTCTCTCTCTCTCTCTCTCACTCAGCCCCTACAACTAACTGCCCTTTTCCCTCTCTCTCTATCTCCTCCTCTGCCTATACCTTACTAAGCCCCTCTCTCACTCACTCTCTATCCACTACTCCTCCACCTACCCCTAACACCCACTTCTTTCTCTCTCCCTCAACCCCATAACACCTGCCCTCTTTCATCCCCTCTTTCTTTCTCTACCCCTAACCCCACCGCCTCTCTCTGTCTCTCCTACCACTAAACACCCCTCTCACACGTTCTCTCTCCCTATTCTTACCCAGGAGCCACCCCTCTTTCTATGTTTCTCTTAATCCCACTCCCCCATACAACTAACCACCCCCCACCATTTCTCTCCCTATATACCCCCAACTCCCTACCCACCTCTCTGTCTCTCTTTTATTCTATAATCCCCCCTTCTCTTTAACTACCCTCCTCCTTCCCAAATATATAGACCCACAAATCTCTCTCTCTCTATCTCTCTCTATCTCTCTCTATCTCTCTACCCCCAGCCCCCAAACTCCTAATTTCCCTATGCCTTACCCCATTTATCTCTCCCTACCCCTTCCCCCTCTATCTACCCCTAACTTCTCTCTCTACTCATAACCCCCTATCTCTCTCCCTAACCCCCTCACTACTTTTTCCCCTACCCCTAACCTCCGCTCTCCTCTCCTAACCCCCCTCACCTCTACCACCTCCCTCTCTCTCTCTCTCTCACACACACACACACACACTCTACACCCAACGCTATGACTCCTCAAATATAACCACCTTCTCTCTAACTAACTTACTCCTCCCGAAATCCCCAACCCTACTGATCTCTATACCTTTCTCTCCCTCAAGACCCCTTCTCCCCAACCCCTCTCCATCTCCACCTACTCCCTAACACCGCTCCCCACTCTCTCTCTCTCTTTACCCCTAACCCCCATCTCTCTCTCTAAACCCCCCCACTCTCTATCCTACTCCTAACACTAACCACCTCTATCTCTCTCTCAACCTAACCCTTACTTCCCCTACCTCTTTATGTCTTATAATTTCCCTCCTCTCTACCACTAAGAACCCTCCCATCTCTCACAAACTCTCTCTCCCACTCTATCCCTCCTTCTCTCTAATTTCCCTCATCCTCCCCAAAAACCTAACCATAATCACCCCCTCCTACCCCTACCCATAATCACCCCCTCATCTCTCTCTCTCTCTCTCTCTCTCTACTCATAACACCCCCCTCTCCCTTCCTAACCCTTTTCCTACTCCCCTTACCTCTCTCTCTCTCTCTCTCTCTCTCTCTCTCTCTTCATAATCCCCCCCTCTCTATTTTTCTCATAATCCCCTCCCCCTACATCTCTCTCTTTATATACCCCAACCTCCCTGCCCAAATCTCTCTCTCCTCTCTATACTCTCCCCTCCCCTTTAGCTACCCTCCTCCCAAAACCCATAATTCTATGATCTCTCTATGTCTACCCCCAATACTCACCCCCTACCCCTAACCCCCATCTCTCTCTCTCTCTCTACTTGTAACCCCCCATCTCTCTCACTAACCTCCAACCTACGTCTCCCCCTACCATTAACCCCCCCTTCAATCTCTTAAACCCCTCCCCATACAAATTTTCTTTCTCTCCCTCTACAACTACCTATAACCCCCCCCTCAATCTCCTAAACCCCTCCCCATACAACTTCTCTCTCTCTCTCTCTCTCTCTCTCTCTCTAAACCTACCCTTCTCATACAACTTCTCTCTCTCTCTCTCTCTCTCTCTCTAAACCTACCCTTCTCATACAACTACATGTAACCCCCCCTCAATCTCCTAAACCCCTCCCCATACAAATTCTCTCTCTCTCTCTCTCTCTCTCTCTACCCCACCACTCCTCAACTATACCCCCTTCTCTCTAAATTCCCTACTCCTCAAAATCTTAACCGTCCTGATCTCTATCTCTTTCTCTCCCACAAACCCATCATCCTCATACCCTTAATCACCCCCCCTCCTCTTTGTGTGTGTGTGTGTCTCAACCCCATAGTCCCTCCACCTACCCATAACTCCCACTCCCCTCTCCCTCCTCTTACACCCTAACACACCCCTTCTATCCCTCTCTAACCCTCAACCCCTACACTCACCCTTAAAACTAACCCCATTCCTCTCTCTCTCTATCTCCCCTAAACCTTACTAACACCCTTTCTCATTCTCTTTCTCCCCTACTCCTCCACCTACCCCTAAGCCACGCCCCTCTCTCTCTCCCCCCCAACCCCTTAAAAACCACCTTCTTTATCTCTCTCTACACATAGCCCACCTATATTTCCCTAAACCCCCTCTCTTTCTCTCCTACCCCTACCACTAACCACTCTCCTCTCTCTCTCTCTCTCTCTCTCTCTCTCTCTCTCTACCCACCCCCCCCTCTCTCTCCCTTCTCCACACCCCCCCACTCCTCAACTATACCCTACTTCTCTCTAACTTCCTTACTCCCCCACAAATACAAAACACTCTTGATCTTTGTCTCTTTCTCTCCCCCAACCTCCCTTCTCCCCCTACCCCTAATCAACCCCCCCATCTCTCTCTCTCTCTCCTCCTACTCCCGAACACCCCCCATTCTCTCTCTCTCTCTAACACAGACACTCAACCCTTACAACTAACCCCCCTTATCCCTCTCTCTTCCCTCCTCCCCCTAGCCATTACTAAGCTTCTCTCTCATTCACTCTCTCTCCCCTACTCCTCCACATACTGCTACCCCTAAATACTTTCTCTCTCCCCCAACCTCATAACATCCACCCTCTTTCCACCCAACCCTCTCTCTCTCTCTCTCTCTACATCCAATGACAACACTCCTCAACTATAACCCCCCTTCTCTTTATCTCTCTCCCTCTCTCCCTCCATCCCTCCCCCCCTCTCTCTCTCTCTAATCCTAGCCCCCAAATTCATAATATCCTTATGCCTACTCCCCACTCTCTCTCCCTAACCCCTAGCCATAACCCTCCCCCCTCTCTCTCTCTTTATATCTCTATATCTACCCCTAACTTCTCTCTCTATCTCTACTCATAATCCCCATATCTATCTCCCTAACCCCACTACTTTTCCCCTACCCCTAACACCTTCTCTCTCTCTCCTAAACCCCACTGTCCTACCACCATTCTCTCTCTCTCTCTCTCTCTCTCTCCCACCACTAGCACTAACCCCCATCCTCCCCCTAACCCTTAATAAAAACCTCTCTCATTCTCTCTCACCCCTGCTCCACCTACCTTTAACCCCCACCACTTTCTCTCTCCCCCAACCTGCCAACACCACCCTTTATCACACCTACCACTAACCAACCTCCCATCTCTCTCTCTCTCTCTCTCTCTCTCTCTCTCTCTAACCCCCCCTCTTCTCTCTAATTTTCGTCATCCCTAAACACCTAACCCCATCAATCTCTATCTCTTTCTCTCCCCCAAACCCCCTCCTCCCTACTACCCTTAATCACCAACTCTCTCTCTCTCTCTCTCTACACACCCTTCTCTCTAGTAACACTCCTACACAAACCCCTAAACTCCCCCGATCTCTATCTCCTTCTCTACCCCACCCCTCTCCTACCTCTACTCATACCCATAATAACCCCCCCTCTCTCTCTACTCATAATAACCCCCCCCTCTCTATCTAACTAATCAATATTCTTTCCCTTACTCCTACCCCCATTCTCTCACCTCTCTTTCTCTCTCTCTCTCTCTCTCTTCCACGGCCCTACTCCTCAACTATACCTTGTTTCTCCCTAACTTCCCTACTCCTCCCCAAACCCTTAACACTCCTTATCTCTATCTTTTTGTCTCCCCCACCCCCTAACACCCTCCCTCTCTCCCTGTCTCTCTCCACCTTAACCCCTTCCTCTCTCTCTTGCTCTCTTCTACTCCTATTACTAATCACCTCTCTCTCTCTCTCTCTCTCTCTCTTCCCTACTCCTATCACTAAACAACCCCCCTCTCTCTCTCCCCTTATCAATAAGACCCCCCTCTCTCTCTCTCCCCTTATCAATAAGACCCCCCTCTCTCTCTCTCCCCTTATCCATAAGCCCCCCCCTCTCTCTATGTTTGTCCTAACCCCCATCCTCCCTACCACTAACCAATCCCCACCATTTCTCTCTTTATATAACCCCAAATCCTTTCCCACCTCTCTATTTTTCTCTCCCCCTATAGTCCCCCATTCTCTTTAACTTCCCTCTTCCCCCCCAAATCCCTAACCCCCCAATCTCTATCTCTCTCTCCCTCTCTACCACCAACACACAAACTCCTCATCCCCCTATCCCTAACCCCAATAACCCAATTCTCATCCCAATACCCCTAATCTATCCCTCTCTACTTGTAACCCCCCCTCTTTATTTCCCTAACTCCCTCATCTCTCTCTCTCTCTCTCTCTCTCTCTCTCACCCTTAGTAAGCTCCTCACTCACTTTCCCTCTCTCCCCTACTCCTCCACCTACCCCTAACCTCCATGCCTTTCTCTCTCCCCCAACTCCCTAAGACATGCCCTCCCCCCTCTCTCTCTCTCTCTCTCTCTCCCTACTCCCTAACACACCACTCCTCAACTATATCCCCTTCTCTCTAAATACCCCACACCTCCCCAAATTCCTAACTTTCCCGAACCTTCATCATCTATATCTTTTTCTATCACCCAATTCCCCTCCTCCCCCTACCCCTAATCAACTAGCCTTGACTCTTTCTCTCTTTTTCTCTCTCACAACCTCCTACCCCTAACCCCAACCCCTCTCTCTCTCCCCTAATCCTTAACACCCCCCGCTCTCTCTCTCTCTAACACACACACACTCACCTCACTACTCCCACCCCTACAACTATCGTCCATCATCCCTCCCTCTCTCTCTCCCCCTAACCCTTATTAAAATCATCTCTCACTTTGCTTCTCTCCCCTACTACACCACCTACTCCTAACCCCCACCCCTTTCTCTCTCCACCAACACCCTAATACCTTCCCTTTCTCCCTCTCTACCCCTAACCCCAGCTTCTCTCTCCCTCTCTCTCTCTCTCTCTCTCTCTCTTACCACTAACCACCCATAACACTCTCCCTCTCTCACCCCACCATATTCATAAGACACACCTCTCTCTTTTTATTCTCCTAGTCCCCCTCCTCCTAATCCTACCACTAACCACACCTCGCACCCTCTCTCTATCCCCTCACCCTATCCATAAGCTACCCCTATCTCTTTCTATTCTCCTAGTCCCCCTCCACCCTACCACTAACCACACCCCACCATATCTCCCCCTATTTACCCCCACCTCCCTTCTCACCTCTCTCTCTCTCTCTCTCTCTCTCTCTCTCTCTCTACCCGCAACCTTAAAACTTCTCATCCCCTTATCTCTAAACCCCCTCTCTCTCTCCCTATCCACAACCCCCCACTACTAACCCAATACCCTTACCCCTTCTCTCTCCACCCCTAACTTATATCTCTCTCTCTAATAAATCCCCCCTTTATCTCACTAACCCGCCTCCTTTCCCCCTACCCCCAATGCCCCTCTTTCTCTCCAAACCCTCTCTCTACCAACCCCACCACTCCTCAACTATAACCCTTTCTCTCTAACTTCCCTACTCCTACCCAAACTCCTAACCCTCTCAATATCTATCTCTTTATCCCCCAAGATCCCTCCTCCACCATTCGACTAATCTAACACACTCTCTCTCTCTCTCTCTCTCTCTCAACCCCTACTCTACCTACCCATAACCCCCAACCCCCACCCCTCTTTATCTACTCATAGGCCATAACACCCCTTGCTCTCTCTCCCTCTCTCTCACAAACACACACTCACGCCCCTACTACCCTATCCCAATACCTATCCCTATCCCCCTTGCTCTCTCTCCCCCATCACAAACACCTGAATCCTAACTCACCTACCCTCACACCCCATCTCTCTCTCTCTCTCTCTCTACCCAAAAAATCCTCAATTATAACCTCCTTCTCTCTAATTCCTACTCCTCCCCAAACCCTAATATTGGTTATCTCTATCTCTTTCTCGTCCCCAAACCCCTCCTCCCACAACCCCAAAAAACCCACCTCCTCTCTCTCTCTCTCTCTCACACACACACACACACACAAAACCCTCTAATCCTCCAAATACACATAACCCCCAACCCTATTTGTCTTACCCTATTGCATATTACCCCCTCATCTCTCTCTCTCTCTCTCCATCACAATTACCCATCTAATCCCATCCCTAATAATACCCCCTACTCCCCACCCTCTCTTTCCCCTCCTCCCCTAACCCTTACTAACACCCTCTCTCATTATCTCTCTCCCCTACTCCACCTACCCCTAACCACCAACTTCTTTCTCTCTCCTCCAACACCTAACACACACCCTCTCCCCCCCTCACTCTACATTTAGGCCCCATCTCTTTCCCTAACTCTCCTCATTCTCATATTCCTAATCCTACCACTAACCACACCCCCTCTCTCTCTCTCCCCCCACTCCCCAACTATACCCCTCTTCACTCTAACTAGCCTACTACTCAAATCCATCTCTCTCTCTCTCTCTCCCCCCAATCCACCAACTCCTCATCCACCAATACTTATAGTCCCCCCTCTCTCTTCCTATCCCCAACCTCCTAGTCCTCAAACCCTACCACTACCCCCATCTCTCTCTCTCTCCCTGTAAACTCCTATATTTATTTCACTACACCTCTCCTACTCCTATCAAACCTCCCCCCTCCCTCTCTCTCTCTCTCCTAACACCCCCACACCTAAACTATACCCAATTCTCTCAAATTGACCTAATCCTCCTCAAACCCTAACCATCATGATCTATATCTCTTTCTCTTCCCCAACCTCACTCTCCTTACCCCAAGTCACCCTCTGGGTATCTCAATCCTCTCTCTCAACCCCCTAATCCTCCACCTTCCCATAACCCCACCCCTCTATCTCTACCCCTACTCCCTAATAGATCCCTTCTCTCTCTCTCTCTCTCTCTCTCTCTCTCTCTCTCTCTCTCTCACACACACACACACACACACACACACACACACCTATCACTAAACCCCCTCATCCCTCTCTCTATCTCTATCCCCTCCTCCCCATAACCCTTACTAACACCCTTTTTCATTCTCTCTCTCCCCAACTCCTCCACCTAACCCTAAACCATAGCCCTTTCTCTCTCCACCAAACTCTTAACACCCATCATCTCCCACCCCCTCTCTCTCTACCCCTAACCCCCTCTCTCTCCATAACCCCCATTCTCTCTATCTTACTCATAAAACTAATCACCCCCGCTCTCTATCCTCCACCATCTCTCTCTCTCTCTCCCAATTCCACACCCCCTCACTCCTCAACTATAACTCCCTTCTCTCTTACTTCTCTACTCCTCCCCAAACCCCTAACTCTAATAACATCTATCTCATTCTCTTCCTCAACACCCTCCTCCCTCCTGCCACTTATAACACCCCATCGACTCTCTCTCTCTCTCTCAACCCACTTCTAATCCACATACCCCTAAAACCCATCCCTCTTTGTCTCCCTAATCCCTAAGAACCCCATGCTTTCTCTCTCTCTCTCTCTCTCTCTCTCTCTCTCTCTAACACACACACTCATTATCCCTACTCCCACACCTACAAATATCCAATATCCTCTCTCTCTCACCCCCTCCTACCCCTAACCCTCCCTCTTTATCTACCCTACTCCTACAACTAACCACCCCTCTCTCTCTCTCTCTCTCTCTCTCTCTGTAAGCCGCTTTTATCCCTATATTTCTCCTCATCAACCTCCCCTTAAAACTAACCACCACCCCACCATATCTCTCCCTATATAACCCCACCTCCCTGCTCATATCTTACTCTCTTTCTCCCCTTCTCTTCAAGTTTCCTCCTCCTCCCCAAACCCATAATGCTCTATCTCTCTACCCTAGCCTCCTTTCCCACCTCTCTATATCAACACCTATACCCCACTTCTCTATAATTTCCTTCCTCCTCCCAAAATCCATAATCCCCCTCTCACTACCCCCAAAACCCCCAATACTCATCCCCCTATCCCTATCCCACTCTCTCTCTCTCTATCCCTACCTCCAACTCTCCACTCCTCACCCCCTACCCCTACCCCTACACCCCATCTCTCTCTCTCTTTCTACCCCTAACCTCTCTCTCTCTCTCTACTCCTAAACCCACTCACTCTCTCCTTAACGCCCCTCTTACTCCATCTTCCCTAACCCTCCCTCTCTCTCCCTCCTTATTCCCCTCATACCACTTTTCTCTCTCTCTCCCCACTACTCAACTATAACTCCCTTATCTCAAACTTCCCTACCCCTCCCCAAACCCCTAACCCTCCTGATCTCT